>NDGN011095355.1:0-11514 GCA_002564285.1 Tympanoctomys barrerae | reverse complement strand
CCCTGGTGGGCTGAGCTGGCCACACACACACACACACACACAAATAAATAAATTTTAAAAAAAATAATAATATATTTGGTACAGGGTCTCACTACACAGCTCAGATTCTTAGTGATCCTCCTGTTTTCAGCCTCCCCAATGCTGGGATTACAGGCATGTGCCAGCACTTCCAGATTTAGATGGTAGGGCCAGTGCCACATGCACTACTGGGGGTCAAACCCTGGTCCCTGAGCTTGCCTAAGCAGGCACTTAATCCACTGAGCTATCTTGCCAGCCTTCCAATGAGTTTTGTCTTCTACAATATAACTTTAAGATCATGAATAAATTTATACATATTATTTTGTAATAATGTACTAGTAAGTTCTGGAGGTAGGAAAAGTGTCATATTTATAAAATGAAGGTCAAAACTTTTTTTGGATTATGGGCACCGAGTCTCATAGGTATTAAAATATAGAGAATTTATAATTTCAGGGTTTTAGCAATAATTAAATTATAATTTAATGGCTGAGCTTGACCAGAAGTAAGAATGCAAATATAAAATGAAAAAGAGGAGAAAAACTAGCATAGAGGACAGTCAGCAGTGAGCAGTTTAGATTACATTTGGGACTGACTCTGTGAACAAGAACTGTCCCTGTTCTTCGGCATCCCTGCAAACCCCCTCCACCAGCGAACTTCCCTAGCTCTCAGGATGAATCTAAAGAGTAGCCTGCAGTGGTCTCTAATATACAAGCCACGTTGATGTTTGATTTCTTTGTATGTAGTTTATTTTTCAGACATAGTCTCCCTCGGCAAGTCAGGCTAACTTTGAACTCTCAGCAATCCTCCTTGCCTCTTGGTCCCAGTGCTATGAGTACAGGCAGGCCCCATCAACCTGACATGACATTTAACAGAGTTTTGGCAAACTTCAGCTGTCTCTAAGGACTGCCTACATGTACTGATGCTCCACTCAATATCAGTAGTGTTTCACTCTTGAATCCATCCTAACTGCCAAGGATCAGAGGATACATTAAGCACAAAAATAGAAGATTTGAAGCCCTATGCAAAAGTAAAGTAAGTTGAGTCCGTTCAGTCTACAATTTTCTTAAAAATTAGACAAAAGTGACCACATGTTGCTATGGAAACTCATGCCTATTGTTAGACATCCCCATTAAAAGAAGCTATTAAATTACTCATTCAACAAACATGAGTGAAGATGCTTCCCAAAAAGGTGGGGGAAGCGACAAAGGCACATGAGGAGAAAGACCTAAGCAGGACCAAATCTTGAAGAAATTGATCTGTTAATACAGAGCAGTAGAAATAGATCTGCCTTAGTCACCGTTCTGGGCTTTGTGACACAATACTCAGCACCTATAATTTAAAGGAAGAGAGGCTTATTTTGCCACCCAAGTTGGGTGGTTCTAGACAGGAAGGGCTGGGTGAAAGGGGAGCTTCTCAAGCGAAGGTGCCGCAGAGGCCAAGACCAAAAAGGACCTGGGCCAGGCCATGTACCCTTCCATTCCCCGCTCCAACCAAGCCTTACCTCCCAAAAGCAAGTCAGCCACAGTGCCCCACAAGCTCCATCACATTCCCCACTCCAACCCCTATGTACATGAGAATTTTGGATTACATTGTGGAACCCAGCCACAGCAATGTAACAGAAGCTATGAAGAATCAACATGTTTTCATAAATATCCTAAAACTTAACCTCACGTTACAAGAAGCTCATAATGTTCATCCTAATTAAATTCATCTTTTAACTTGTATAATTTCCTTCTAGTTGATGATTTTCCAGATGTTGAAAGTATATTATTTTAGACTCTTGACCTTTAAAGCCTAGAAACATAAGAGAGTCCTTCTTTTCCCAGAGCTGATAGAGGCTGATGGAAGGAAGGCAACTGGGAGGGAAAAGGAAATATACCTAATGCAGGCCTGTGTGCTAACTTGCCTTCTCAGATAGTCCACCATAAGGAAGGAAAGACATTCCCACCAACTGCAGGAGCCTGCTCATGCACCTGTGTGTCTTGCACAGTAATAATGTACAAAGCCCATGGCTTGCTTAGTGGAAATCTAAAGAATGTGGCTGTCATATTTCCTCAATTTAAATGAAAGGGTTTTTTTTTTCCTGGTTCTCTAAGTAACCTGTATTTTTCTCCTTAAATATTTCCTCCATCCATTGTTACTCTTGAAAATAGAATCTAAGCTTTTTGTCCCTCTTGCTTCATTCATGCTTTGCCAATGCGAGTCTCTGCTGGATGCCAAACATAAAAGTCAACTCTCTGTACTGTGAATGCCACTGTCTCTGAGGTAGAGGAGGTTGATCTCATCCCCCACAAGAAGTAGTGACATTGCAGCTTTCGCCTAGCTTGTGCTGCTTGTGGAGAGGCCCTGTCCCAAGGTTCACCCTGGCATGCCATTGTCTATGGGGTCTGTACAGACTACTATATCGCTGCTTGCCATTGGCTGCCTTACTTTGACCACAGGTTAAGATTAGAGTTCCCTGGAAGTCCTGCAGGATGGCTGCTATGTGACATCATCTGTACATTAAGGATAAGGTGTTTATCCCAGGTCTTGTCACCTGGCTTTGTTGGTGCCTATCTAGAAATTCCAACCAGGCTGCTGGGAGCTGTAGTCACTTCTGCTGTCTCAGCACCAGATGGCACCTGACCACAAGCTTAGCACGGGTTCACAGATACTGTGTTGGCCTGTGTTTGGGCTGGAGCACATTTATCCAAAATGCCCAGTCAGTGGGTTGTTCAGCATGAACTGTGGAAGCACCAACAGGGAAAACCCATCCTGCAAGCTACCCTTGGGCTGGGGCAGGCCCACAGGGACTGGCCTGCGGTCAGTTGGGATAGGGTTCTGCCCAGCTCCAAAACAGTCCCAGACTCCTGCTCCTGTCTATGGTCAGCCAGGGTGCTCTATCACACCCTGAGCAGCACACTGCAAGGGGCTGCCTACTGTGAGGCCGACTCATTGCCCAGACTGCTACAACCAGCCACAGGGAAAAAGGCTGAAATAAGGCCTGCTTGGCTGGGCCCACTTCCTTCTCCAAACTGGAAGCTGCTTCAGATGCTTTGTCCACCAACAATGGCCAAGAGACAGGAAGCCATTAGATCCACCTACTGTTTGGTGTCACCAGCCCAACACTGAGTTTCAAGACTGACTGTCATACCTCAATTCCCCCAGGCTCGTACCACACTATGCTGCCTGATGTTGAGGTGTTGATGAAAATAGTTCCTTTGTGTTGCAGTCAGGGTTCACAAAGGATTAGATTTAAAATTTTAGTTCTTAGTACATATATAGTATAATGTTGACAATACTCATGGGAAGTAGGTCCATACATTTTAACACAGCTTAGTTCTTATCATCTCATTCCTCTTCCACTTTTTCCTCTGTCACTCCTACACTGATTCCCTTCATTTTATAGGTAAATGCCACACAACGATGAATTTTTGTGCATCTAAGCATCAAAAAGGTACAGCAACACTGTGTGCTAAAACAAAAGCAACATTCCGTTGTTACAGGCCCTTTGCCATGGACTGCCCCTGTGGAGCCAGAAGCTGCTGTAAGTGAAGGAGTATATAGTGAACACAAAGGTTGAGGGCGTTCGTGCCCACTACTGCAGACTTCACCAGCACTTCCTACTCATAAACTTGTATTTTCTTCATTAATAACCACATTTTAATGGTGACTTTTGTGTTTTTACAAACTTTAAATATTTTTAAACATTTTGACTCTTTTTAAAATTACAGGCCAAAATGCAAACACATTGTTAAGCTATACAAAAATATATTCTTTCTGAACTCCATGGGCTTTTTTTACTTACCTTAAAACCTGTTTGTTTTTAAAAGCTAAGAAATAACTGTAAATACTAGCTTAGGCCTACACACAGTCAAGGTCATCACTGTCACTGTCTTCACATCCACATTTTGTCTCGCTGGAAGGCCTCAGGGCAGCACCATGTGCAGATCTGTCTCTGCCTTGATCTGGATTCCTCCAGAAGCGCTTCACTGATACTATTTTTGAGGTGATACCACTGTTCTCAGAAATACAGTTATCTGTTCTGGTTTACTGGATTGGTCTCATTTTGCCACCATAGATTTGCTTCTAAGATGTTGTATGACATACATTCCTCACTATCAGCAAACTGCTTTTCATACTGGGGAAAGGGTCCATGTTTTCAAACACTATAAGGAGCTTGTAGACATCTGCAAAACTTTCTCTAGGCCCTTCATTGTTACTTTTCATGGGGTTCTTCTTTTCCTTCTGAGATTTTTTTTCTCTTGTGTCTTCTTCAGCTATGCACCCTTGTTCAGGTTCCAAGGACTTCTCACTAGATAGTGAGGAACCTTTTTTCCTCAGGGTCATCTTCATCCACATCTAGGCTAAAATTGCCTTCTCATCTAAAGCTGTACTGACTTTTGCAATCTTATCATTCTTGAAAAATTCTTAAGATATTCATGAATGTCCTGAGTGTCATCTTCTAGATAGCATTTATACATTCCTCAGTAGTACTACCTGAAGCCCAGGAAAGCCTCTCTGTACAGCTGTAGGTGTTGCAATCATCTGAAATTACATCAGTGTCTTACTATCTTTTCCTGTTACAGGGATATCCTAGGCAAAGCTCTTCCTTGGGTAAGTAGAGGGCTTAAAAGCTGCTCTATCTTCTTGTGGCATTGGTAGTAACAAAGAGGTGAGGATTGTAAAGCAAAAACTTCACTTTTATATCAGGTTGCAGATCATTCCATAAAAGAAGATATACAGAAAAGGTTTTTAAAATGACTGAAATATCGTATACTACACTGTTCTTCCAACAGTGCTTCTCCATTTCATTGTCATAGCAACTCAGGAAGGCATCGTGAAGGATGAGCTATGTCATCCATGGCTTCTTAAGTTCCTGTAGTGCACTGGAAGTTGTTCTTCATAGTTTTCAGGGCCTGGAGTTCTCAGTATAACAGATCACAAGGGATTTTAACCAGTGGCCTGTACACTGAGTCCAAGCAAGACTTAGCCTTTGGCTAAACACCTTGGGAGGCAGAGAACAATTGCAACTGAATGAGACCCTGAAACAACCGTCACCCCACAGAAACACAAGTTTGAAGAGCTGTACATGGAGACAAGCTTCTGCAAGAGAATCAACAGCATGCCATCTTCCCCTCCAGTTCTCTTTTTAATGCTGTGGGCAACAACCCTTAACTGGGCTATTCACACCCAGCAACACATTAATTCGGTTCCTCTGGTTGTAACAAGTTGACCATTAGTTAATCCATCACATTTCACCATCAGGGTTGACATTAAGCTAGACCACACTTGAGTTCCACTACTATGAGGATCTTCTCAGTTTTAGGACCACAGTGCTGCAGACTGAAATATGAGTCTCTTCAATCTATTCGTGGTGCACAAGCAGACCCTGAAGCCCAAGAATCAAGCCTTAGCCTGAGGGAAGCTGTGCTGCACAATTATCAATGAATGATGACAGCCGTGCTAGGCTGCCAATCATAACACTGGGTTGTACCTGAATGCCACACCATAGTGACCTACAGTCTTGAGTGGGAAGTCTCCAAGTTTGGCAACAATGAAGGCCAGAACTTGGGTCTTTTCTACTGCTGTGTCTTGGGACAGTTATGGCACCTCTGTCTTTGAGCTCTTTAGCTTAGCCTCAAGCCTCACTCTGAGCTCCCAGACAAAGCCCTCTGGTAGCTTCTGTGCCTTGATTCCAGAGGGGAGAGCCTTTCGTTGCTATCCCTCTGTATGCCTGGCTGCAGAAGAGGAAGGGAGGCAGCCACATAACTAGCTAATCCAGTTCCCATCAGGGCCTGCCAGCACGCACTGGCTTGCAAGTGTAAGGTCCAGACTGAGCTCCTTCCCAAGCAGGAGGGATATCTTTCTCTTCTGCTTGGAACTAGAGATGGAAATATGTAGGCAACTCTTTCCTTCCCACCTTTTGCAATGTGTCTTTTCTTGGTATTATATTAAAGCCAAGCACTATGATCTCATACCTGGCTGCTGTAGCTCCTGTGAAGGTAGCTTGGTGCATGTACAGGCATTTGAAAAATGATAGGTATAGTCATTATCAATAAACAAAATATGGCAAAGATAAAAGCACTTGCAGAACATGTCCTCATATATAAGGAAATGAAGTTCTCTGAAGACTAGGTCAACCAGATAAGCAATTGCTTGGGTCAGGAATAGGTATCTTCTTGTGGTGAGCCTAAGACTCTCTGAAATATATTAGCTCATGTTCAGAGTCATAAAGTAAAACTATTTAGACAAATGAAATCTGGAGATGGAGTCAGTTGTCAGAATTGTGTTTTGTCAAGTGTGTATATTAGGCCTTAATAACTTTATATCTTCCATCTTTTGTTGCTATAGTTAGAATGCTTAATACCAAAATATACAAAAAGCAAGGAAGACATCATGATAGGGAAAAGGAACACCTTTAAATATTTAACATGTTATTTTAAGAAAAGTTCACGATGTGTGGGCTCTATTTCTTCCTAACTTTGTTGGCAAAGAGAATAAACCTCATCCTGAACAAACAAAAATGTGAACAGGAAAATCAACTTAACATGAGGGGCTGTACGGTATTTTTAACTTGGTTGCTTCAGTCAAGGCCTTTGTTGCCCAAGTATAAAGTCAAAATTGGTAAAGATTAAATTAAATATTGAGTCACAATATTTGACTCTCAATCCAGTTAATTTTTTTTTAACTTTTAAACATCATTTCCTGAGCTCTTTTTACTTGCCACATCTTTCTAGACTAATACCTTCCAGGCACACATAAATAATTCTATATTCTTAAATGAATATGCACATTTTTATGGTGTCTTCTTCTTTCAAAGTGTAGCTCTTTGCAGATTTCTAGCCTACTTCCTTCATTCTTCACACAAATGTGGGGAAAGGTTTGGAAGAACTGGGCTGTATCTTTGGCTGACATTTTGTTCAAGCTATATCCTTTCTATTTCCTCCAGAGATACTCTCAATTTCCCATTTATACTTACATGATTTCCTAGTAACTCAAGTCCAGGTTCTTGTTGTTCAACAAGGGTGCTGTATTAATCTCTTGTGAAAACATCCGTGTCTTGGTCCTCGATGCTATATCCATTCATTTAAGCCATAGTGTCATTGTCGTGCAGCCTCCATGCCAGTAGGACAGTTGTTTTGCTCACAACTATGTCTGTCCTCATCATCTTATATGCCACTTGGCATAAAATTGCACTTAGTAAATGTGAACACTGCACTGTGAAAAATGAAGACATATGCTTGTTATCTAATGCATGTAATTGTCATGTATTCTGATTGATAGCATTTGATCATTATTTGAGACTAAACTTGCCTATGTTCTTTTTGACATTTCTTCTTTAAGATTGCATGTTCTTCTAACAGATTCTTCTAACAGATATTATACTTATAGTAATGATGATGTAAAAATAACTCATACTTAGTGTTCAGAACTATCTAAGTCTTTCTAAAACATGAAACTCATATTGCCTTCACTACGTTGCTGAAATGTGACATGACAATTACTGTTCTGCAGACAAAGAAATAAAAATACAGGAAACATAAAGTGGCAGTCATGCTAGTAAACATCTGTCTCAGGATGTGGGTCGAAACTTTTTTCCTCTTTCAGTCCCTGTTATGCTTTAGTAAATCTATATACCATTCGCTATTATAGAAAAATGGATGGGCATTGATCTATGTTTCAGGCAGAGATAATTGTGTTGTTGGCAACTCAAACTAAAGCCTTCAGAAACTACAGCAAGTAAAATTTAGGAGCTGATTTCAGGCAGAAAATAAATTCCTTCATAACTCAGTGTCAGGAAATATAGCTGGGTCTTAGAGGAATTGAGGTTGAGACGTTAACAACATTCTCATAACTGTGTGTTACAATATCCAGGTGCTTTTTGAGTTTGTCTTTGAGATAAATTGGTTGAGGTTTTGGGTGCCTCTTCTCTTGTCCCCCTTTGTGGAAGATTATCATAGTTTGGCTCAGTTCCCGTTCTCGAGGTTGCAGCTCCTTATCAGGCAGGCTTTCCCACATAGTTCTCTCATCTAAAAAGTTCTCAATCTAGAAAGATTTCACTAATTCTTTCCTCTTACACATTTAGTCTTGGAGTGACAAATTTATTTATTAATGCCTGTCATTGTATTGTGAATACAGATTATCTTATACCTTACCCACACATTTTTGAAGTTTCCTTTGTTAAATTCTCTTCCAGCTACCTAGTTTGAGTATGCCATCTGATTCCTGGTGGCTTCCTGAATAGCTTCCAAATCAACTTATCCAAATTGTTTTATTAAGTTTTGAGAAAGATTTACATGATAGCTACACTAAGCATTGGCTGGCATTTTCCATATGGAAATATTTTACTTATGTATTTCTTAGTTCTTTTGCCTATGATAGAAATAACTCAATTTGGGTGATTTATAAGCACTAGATATTTATTTAATGTAGTATAGACTCTGAGAAATGCAATATCAAAGCATTGGCAGATCCCAGGCACAGTAGAACCTTATTCCTCACAGATGGCGCCTTCTAGGTGTGTCCTCACATAGTGGAAAGAATGAAAACATACTCCTTAATCTCTTTTATAAAGATGTGAACCCCTTTCGATCCCTCATGATTTAATCATTTCCCCAAATGCCCTAACACTTAATGCAGTACTAAGACCTTGAGATTTTGATTCCAGTACCTGAACTTTGGGGGAAATTTCAACATTCAGACTATAGCATAAATTTCCTTTTAAGCACATTATTTAAATACATTTACTTCTTAAGGAAAGACATATTGTTTTTAAACCAATGTTCCCACTGAGATCTTCCTGCTAGATGGAGATAAATTAAAAGGCTTTCTTCAACATCTAGGTTGAAAAAACTGAATTTATATTAAAAAAAAAAAGTGGGGATAGGTGTATTTGGTAGTAACTTGCAGGACTGTGGAAAAAACTTTAACCTAATATTTATGCCCTCATGTATTTTTCTTTAGTTAAAAATCACAGCTCATTTTTGTGTGTCATAGAATACAACTACATATGACTTCTCAATTGATGTTATTAAAAGCACTCTCAGCGGCTCAGTGGACAAAGCACCTGCTTAGACATGCACCTGCTTGGACAGCACCCTATACTGCATGCCCCACTGGCCCCACTGGCAACCAAGCGCAGGTGTGGTGATGCGCACCTGTAATCCTAGAATGGGCGAGGCTGAAAACAAGAGGACTGCTATAAGCCCTAGCTGCGTAGTGAGACCCTGTACCAGATACACAAATTTTAGAAAAAGCACTCTTACTGGGTCTATAATTTTATATGGTTTAATTTCATTGAGTTCTTTGAATATTCTAGATATTAATCTTCTGGCTGGGGAGTAGCTGGTGTAATTTTCCTCATTCTGTAAGTTGTCTCTTCACTCAGCTGAATGATTGTTTTACTGTAAAGAAGCTTTTCACTGTAATATGATCCTGTTCTTGCTGCTATTTCTTTTGTGATTGGGCTCCTGTTTAGAAAAAACCTTTCCCACAATGTCTTTAAGTATTTTACCTATTTTATCTTCCAGTATTTTTAATGTTTGTTTCACTGTTTTAATCTCTGATCGTTTTGATTTTAATTTAGCATATGGTGAAAGATAGCAATCCAGTATAAATCTTCTGCAAACACATAACAGTATTTATTGAATAGGCTATTTTTCTTCCAACGTATGCTTTTGGTCCTGTTATCAAAAATTATATAGTTGAAAATTTCTGGGGCAATTTTGCATGCTCAGTTCAATGCCACTGACCTATATACCTGATTTTGTTCCAGTACAATGCCATTTTTATCATTCTTGCTTTGTAATATTGTTCAAAATCAAGTATTGCTGTATCTCCTGCTTTGCTCTTATTATCCCAAATTGCTTTGGATCTAGGTTTATTCTGGCTCCATACTAATTTTAGGAGCTTGTTTTCTAAATCTGTAGAGTGTGATGTGGCAATTTTGTTTGGGACTGCACTGACTCTCTATAACAGTTATGGAAGTATGGTCATTTTCACAATATTGATTCTACCTCTCCAGGAGAAGCAGAGATCTTTCAATTTCCTAGGGTTGTCTTCAATCTCTTTCTTAAAAACACTGTTGTTTTGCTTTGTTTTATTTTGTTTTGTAGAGATCTTTCACTTCCTTAGGTAGGTTAATTCATATGTATTCCATTTCTCTTGAAGCTTCTATGAATGGTATTAGATTCATAATTTCCTTTTCATCCCATTCATGTTGGTGTAGAATGTTCATTATTTTTTGTGTTGATCTTGTATCCTACTACTTTGCTGAAGTAGTTAATTCCTAAAGGTTATCTTTAAATTGATAAAAGAAATGAATGGACACTTTATGGAGAAAGAAATAAAAATGGTGAAAAATATATGAAAAACATGTTCAACATCACTGGTCATTAATGAAACACAAATTAAAACAAGGCTAAGATTTCATCTTACTCTGGAAAGATGGCAATCATTCAGAATAAAATAATAACAAATGTTGCTTAACTCAAGGTGAAAAAGGACTCCCTTTTCATTGTTGCTGGGAATGCAGACTATACAACCACCATTATGAAAATCAGTATGAAGATTACTCAACAACTCAAATTAGAAAATCCATATGACCCTCCTATTCCCCTGCTAGGCATCTTCCTCAAAGATCTTAAGTCATCATAGTACAGCAATATATGCATAACAATGTTTATGGCAGCACAATTCAAAATAGCTACATCCTGAAAGGACCCATATATCATTAACAGATGATTGGACAAAAAAATGTGAGATATTAATTTGTATAAAGAATAACAAATTCAACACATTTTAGTTAAATGAATGCACCTGAAAAATATAATGTTGAGTGACATAAACAACACACAAACCTAAATACCATGTGATATCTCTCATCCCAAGTAGGACTCATGCCAAGAATACACGGATGATTCAATATATGCAAATCAATAAATGTAACACAACACAGCAACAGAGTCAAAGACAAAAATCACCTGATCATCTCAATAGATGCAGAAAAAGCTTTTTAAAAACTCCAACACTCATTTATGATAAAATCCCTACAGGACATTGAAATAGATGGTCTTCATCTCAACCTAAAATAAGCCATCAATGAAAAACTTAACATCACACTAAATGGACAAAAACTGAAAGTCTTCACTTTAAAATCAGGAACAAAATAATGATGCCCACTGCCACTACTACCATTTAATATAGTGCTGGAAACATTAGCCAGAGCAATTAGAGATGAGAGAGAAATAAAAGGAATAATGATTAGAAAGGAAAATGTAAAATAATAATTTACATATGACATGATACACTACATAGAAAACTCCCAGATACTTGTAGATTTAATAAGCAAATTCAGTAGTGCATCAGGATCAAAGTCAATGCTCGGAAATCAATAGCATTTCTGTACACAACCAACAAATGAACTGAGATAAAAAAATCATGGAAACCATATTTTTCATAATAACATCCTCAAAAATGAAATACTTAGGAATCAATTGCACAAAGGAAGTAAGA
>NDGN011095348.1:0-11289 GCA_002564285.1 Tympanoctomys barrerae | reverse complement strand
TCTCTCTCTCTCTCTCTCTGTCTCTCTCTCTGTCTCTCTGTCTCTCTCTCTCTCTCTGTCTCTGTCCCCTTCTTTCTCTCCTGTCTTCCTTCTTTTCCTTTCCTGCCTTTCCCTTTCTTTTCCTTTTCTTCCTTCCCTCCCTCCCTCCCTCCTTCTTTTAGAGCCAGGGTCTCGCTATGCAGTTCAGGCTGGTCTTGGGTTCACTGTGCAGCCTCCAGCTGGCCTCAAGTTCACGCCATTCACCTCAGCCTCCCAAGCACTGAGATTACAGGTGTGTGCCACCGTGCCCCACTCTGGGGAGCTTCTCCTGACAGTGGCTTTTAAAACTTCGCCCCTGGAGCGCACAGCATCAAGGAAGTCCCTCCCATGTCCTGGACAAGCAGGGCCCCTGCCAAGCGCCTGTGGCCCGAGGCTGGGGTTTCCGGTTCCCTCCCACACCTCTCACCTGGGCTCCTGTACCCACCAAACAGAGGATGGGGGTGCAGGGCTGCTCCAGTAGTCCGGTTGGGGGGCATTTGTGGACATTGTGCTGGCCAGCACCTGCCTGGTGGGGGCAGGGCTTTGGGAGCACCCCATTCCTGCCTGATTCTTTGAAGCCTCTTCCATGGATCACAACAGCCTGAGAGAGACAGGGTCTCTGTTCCTCACCTACACTTGGGGAAACTGAGGCACAGCTCGGGGGTGTAACTTGCTCATCATCACAAACAAGGAGATACTAAGGCCAGGATTTCACTTGGGGCCCCTCCTCGCTTCACTGGCTAACAGGTCTGGGCAGGGACACCCCGGGCTGGGGACAGCGTCCAGGAGGCCTCTGTGGGTTCCAACCCAGTGGAGCCCTGCCATCTCCGGTCCCTGCCACCAGGGGGCAGGCTGAGAACGGGAACAGCGGCAGGCGCGGGCTCAGCAGGCCTGGTGCTGCCGCCGGCCGGTCTTCGTGATCCAGGGTCCAGGACGCCCTTGGGAGGACCTCTGGGCGTGGCTTGGTGGCGAGGGCGCAGAGTGTCTGTCTGTCCTTCTAACGACCTTCAGAATCTTCTCTGAGGGCTGGGGTCAGAGGAAGCAGAAACGTTTTCTGTAGAAAAATGCAAGTTTTCGGCTTCTGAGGTTCTGCAGCCTGGAGTGGGAGCTGGGGACAGAAGGCAGCTCCGTTGAGGACCCACTCGGGGACTGAGAGCTGCTTCCGCTTCCACATGGCTGTGAGGGGCAACCTCAGGTCGCTTCAGAGGCTGAGAGCTTCCCTTGCTTCTGGGCCTGGACAGAGAGAGACTCTGTCCCTGGCAAATGGCAGTTCCCTGGCCTCTGCCTCCCTGGGGGCAGTGCTGGGGGCTCCAGGGTGCCCTGGGTGCCATGCTGGTCCCCTTGGGGCTGGGGCCCCACTCCCCCGCTCCCAGGAGGAGCCTCCCCATGCACCCTGCTTTCACCAGGTGGGGTCTCATTCTGCCTAGTGCGGAGCTCTGTAGCCAGTCCCTCCCTCTGGGGTCCTTGTCGGGATCCCCAGCTCTGGAGACCTCAGCCCAGAACACCCGGGGATAGGCGGCCGCGCTGCCACGGGGCTCTCCACTCCGCAGCCCCAGGTGGGGAAACTGAGGCACAGGGCGACCCTCGCTCTGGACCCACCAGCTGGCGGGTGTGTGTGTGTGTGTGTGTGTGTGTGTGTGTGTTGCTGGCTCACTTGCCGCCTTCTGTTTGTGTCAGCCCTCTGCCTGTTGCACTGCGAATACTACCACCTCGTCGCCTCCCTTGCATCTGCCCTGACCTTGCTCTCCTCTGCTTCTCAGCCTCTGCCTTGAGCAGGGCCTCTCCAGTCTGGCTCACATTGCCTGGGGGACTGGGGTCAGGCTCCCAGGCTCCCAAGGCTTCTGGGCATCTGAGGCTGTCCTGCGAGACTGATGCCCCCCACCTTGGTGCCCCACAGCGCTGTGACATGGGTGTTCCCAGCCACCCTCAGGTGTGTGCATCTGGGGCTTTATCCTGAGTCTTCGGTTTGCTGGACAGAAGCTGGGATGACTGCTGGCCCTTGGCAGCCTGGGCGAGCGGAGAGCTGCCTGTGCCTGTTTGTGTGAGCAAAGTGGGCCGGTGCAGGGGCGGAGTGGACCTGAGGCGCTGCGAGGTGACTCGGTCTCTGGGCAAGGCAGGAGAGCTGCAAGTCTGGGGCGAGTCGAGCCTGACGGAGAGACTGGGGGTGGTGTCTCTGGCCTGCATTCCCTGAGGCGGGTGCTGGTCACCGGGTCAGGGTGGCCTGCCACCGCGGGCCTGGCTGCCAAGGCAAACACAGATGTGGGAATGGGGGCCTGTGCCCAGGCAGCAGCTAGCATGGGCTTCCGGGAACAGCACCAAATAGGCACCGCTCAGGCCCGGGGATGCAGGTGCACACTGGAGACTGGATGGCCGGCTCCAGTGTCCTGGCCAGCAATCGCCGTCCCCTCGGCCACCTGTCTGCAGCCTCATCTCTGCGGGCCGAAGCTGAGGCTCCTCCCCACTGACCCAGCAGAGTCTGGTCGCTGCTTAGCACCATCCCCGTGCTGCCCTGAGTGGCTTCCTGCTTGTGTGGCTCTCCAGCCGCTGCAGGAGGTTGGTGGTGATCACTGGGTGTCATGCCACCCTGCCACAGGGCTGCCTGCTTTCTCTGTGGTCACCTGCAGTCCTTTCAGCAGCTCTCTGGCCTGCGCCCCTGGCCCGAGGAGAGGCTGCCTGAGCAGGAGAGGTGGATGAGGGGGTTCCAGGGGCACATGGGGCTCCAGGAAGATGCGGGCTTGCATACAGGCCTCGCTAGTTCTAGTACCCTGGTCCTAACCCTGTTTCTTCCTGGCAGCATGAGGGCAGTCCAGCCCCCCTTGCCTCCTTGGAGCCCTGGCACAGTCTTCTGTCTAGCCCTCTGTGTACTCTTGGAGCCTGACCGCAGACCTCTGACCTTCCGTCCCTGACATCAAGTTGACATTGTGTGGCCGTGTCAGGCACGGCCACATCACCATCCTCAGGAAGGGAATTCCTTTATTTCCCCGCCCTGCGGGGCTCCAGGCCTGCACCAACCCCAGGCTACCTGCAGCGCTGCCGGGGGCCCTGGTCTGGGTGGTGGCTGCTTAGGCCAGCCTCCCCAGGCTCCCAGTGTGCACCACTGGGCCGGGGTCACTGGCCTCTCTAGGCTCAGAGACACCCTCAGCAAGTGCACCTCACCCTGCCCCAGGGGAGAGGGAGTGGCCAGCTGCAGCAGCATTCGACAGGGCTCGTCTGATCCTCCTCAGCGCTCGTGCCAGGCGTGGCTCCACCTGCTGCCCGGCTCCAGGCTGAGGCTGAGAGGCTTTTCTTCTCTGCTCCTTCCTAAGCCTGCCTTCTCCTACACTTGTACCCACAGTTTCTCTCTGAACCCCATTCCTGAAACTGTCTCAATGACTTCTTCAGGGACCCCGCAGGCCTGTGGCGAGCCCTCTGCACAGTGCAGTGGCCCCAGGGGATGCACTGACTGCGCAGGCCATCTCAGCTCTCCACCTTAGCACTCACCTTGGTCCACCTGCTGCCCAGGTGCAGACAAGCTGTGAAGATGCGGGAGCGGAGGGCACTGGGGCCCCTCCTGCCGGGCCCACTGGCCTTAGGGGCAGAGTGAGCTGGGCGGGTCTGCACGGACCGCGCCCTCTAGCAGCAGGCTCGGCCTGCTGTGCTCCCTGCAGAGCTGCACCCCGGCCTCGCTTCATTGGTGAGATCGAGGTTCTCCATCTATTGCCTCACTTGTCTTGTTTCCCATTTGTCCCAGTCTGGGCACGAGGGAGGGTGATGTGGTTCGGATCCCTTCAAAGACCGTGTTAGCAGGTGACTCTGACAACAGCACCTGGCAGGAACAGTGTTGTGTGCGCATCTTGGTGCCTCCTGTGTCGTGTACAGAACACCTGCTCTGAGGCCGCGCGCTCAGACTGGGATCTGGGCGTGCCCGTGTCCCTGTTGTGTGGCCTGGCCTGGGGACACTCACCCTCCACACCGTGCAGAACGACCTACTTTGACTGGCATTTTCCAAACAAGGTATTTGACAAATGTGCCTGGGCCCAGCCAGCTTTGGAGCAGTAGCCAAGCTTGGCACGGGCAATAACAGCTTGGGAAGAAGGTCTCCAGCATTATATTTTCTGTTTCCCTTTTTCTCTGTGTATAGGAGGAAGCTATTAAAAAGACACCACTAAATAAATCTAAAAGATCCCCCCAAGGATCCCAAGTAAACCTTACAGATGGTGGGAAAGCATTGTGTTCCGCGCGCAGCAGCCCTTTCTTAGTGTCCTTCTCATCATGGCATGCCTTAGATTTATGCGATTTATTCCAGGCAGATTCAGAAAGCTCCAAGTTAAAAATTTAAGCCCAGCTCTGCAACTAAACAGCTATGCGAACTTGACCTCATTACTTAATCCCTTTGAGCTTCAGTTTCCTTATCTGACAGCGGGGATGATGCGGGAGACGTGCTGCCGATTGCCGGTGAAAAAGAGAAACACCTCAGACTGGCTCAAGCCAAAGAAAGGTCTGAAGAGCCAGGGGCTGCGCATCCCGGGTCTAGCCTCGGCCGTTGCGTGGGCAGAAGTCGGCGCTCACGTGGGCGCAGGATGTGGCTCCGGATCCAGCTGCCTGGGAGGGCCTCTGCCATCCCCACACTCTGATTGGGTCCCGGGCCCCGCTGAGAGCCAATCAAGTGCCAGGGTGAGGGTGGAGCTCATTGGCCAGCCTGAGCCGGAGCTGGGGGTGCAGTCGGCTGCGACCAATGTTGCCCCCACTACTAGCAGGTGATGGCTGGTCCCCAGGGGTACCCAAGCGTCACGGCGCCCACAGTTCCTGCATTCATGCCGGGACAAGATGTGGCACGCTTGGAGCAGGGACTGGTTCGGTAGACTATCCTGTCCTCCCACTCATGGTCATGCAGTTTTGGGGGCTAACCAGGACAGGACGGAGGGTGCAGAGGCGAGTGGGGGTGCTGGCTTCCTGAAGGGGCCTCCTCGCCTCGCTCCCACAGAGGCAGGCGCAGTGACTGGCTTCCCAAACAACCTCCTTGGCATATGTGGAGCGCTGTGGTGCGGGGGTCAGTGGAGAGCACCAGGCCCCGGGTGGGGTCGGGCACTTGGCCTCCTCTTTTGGGATAAATGCGTGACTTCCTGCTTGTGGCAGATTTCCTGCAAAACCCTTGAGCGAATTCTGTATTGAGTTCTCATCCCGAAGTACCGGCTATGCACAGCCCCTGACAGGAGCGATGGAGGCAGCGGCCCCGCGGGCGGCTGAGACTAAGTGCCCTTCCCGAGGGCCACCAGCCCTGGGCTGGCTGAGCAGAGACGGAGGGCTGTGCCGAACGCCTGCACGGAAGTCGTGCTGCCCGAGGCTCCTCGTCCCCCTGGGGAGGTGGCCCGGAGGCCTGCCTCTTCTCTGGACCTCTGGCCCTGCTTCGCTGGCCCCAGAGGCCTGGCCCTCCACACCGCTGTTTGTGGCTCGGTGTTTCGGGGCTCCTCTCTGGTTAGGAGGAAGCCTCTGTCTGCCCGGAGGGCGGGCGTGGAGGCCAGCTCCCCTGCCTGCAATCCCAGCCCGCGGCATCAGGGACTCCGAGCCCGAGCCTCTGCCCCCCTGCGCTCTCAGGCACCGCCGCAGCCCTTTCTCTGGCTCGGGGTGGCGCGGCTGGGAGCGGCATGAGAACTGGGGGCCAGGAGTAGCTTGCAGGCTACATATCCCCTGTGGCTCTGTACCTGCTGATCAAGGTGGCTGTCAGGACGGTGGCTGCTGGGGAGCCCAGCGAGCAGGGGAGAAGGGGTCCTTGGGGTCTAGTGCCTGCCCACATCCAGGGATGCTTCCACCAATACCTCCCCCTACAGATGGGCTGTCAGCAGCCCCTTGGGGGGGGAGAGAGCGAGAGAGAGCGAGAGAGAGCGAGAGCGAGAGAAAGAGAGAGAGAGAACTCTTGGGGTCCAGTCTCAGCGCCACTCGAAATCGTTGGGACATGGGTCCCTCCCGTCTTCCATCACACATTCCTCAGCCTCCTGACTGAACTGTGAGGCATCGCCAGGACACGTGGCCATTGCCGTGAGCTTCAGGCCTCGGCTGGGTTCTCCTGATCCCAGTGCGGCCGCATCTCTCCCGCTCTTACGCACTTGACTCAGTGAGCAAATGTCCTAAGCTTGTGAATTCCTGTGTCCTGCATGAAATCTACTCTCGGGCAAAGTCCTGACTAATACAGAAAGAATCGATTACAGTTCAGGAGGCAGGGCCGCCTTGGAGGCATCAAGGCTGAAGAAAGAGGCCCCCTTGGTCTCTCTTCCTCTTCTTATCAAACTGTGAATCCCATCACGGGGACCCCTTCCTCACAAGGCCTTTGAGCCCTAACTGCCTTCTAAAACCCCACCTCCAAATACCATCACTAGTTGAAGTTGAGAGCTAGTGTCACAATGTGAATTTTGGAGACACATTTAAACCACAGAAATAGTGGCTTTTGTGTGTGTGCGTGTTGTTTTGTATTTTGATACAGAGTCTCAGTATGTAATTCAGTCTGACTTTGAACTCACTCTGTGGCCTGGGCTGGCCTTAAACTTCTGGTTATTCTCCTGCCTCAGCCTCCCAAGTCCTGGGATCACAGGAGTGCACTACCATGCCTGGAGGAAAATTTTAATAGTAGACCAAACCATTAAGACCTTACTATTGTATCAAAACACACACATAGAGAAAACCACACAGGAACATAGGTTTAGCCTAATGGAATATTATAACACAAACACCCATGAAGCCATTGCCCATATCAAGAAATGGAACTTGGGGCCACGGGACCCTAGAACACCTTTCGTGTATCTTTTAATGTGCAGGTTGCGTGGCTTTCTCTCGCTCCTCCTTGTACTTTTTAGCTCACAACCTGGGCCATTTGATGGCAAGGGGGCTGTTTGCTGGGGTTTGCTGCAGCTGTTCTGAGAGACCGCAAAGATCGACCATTAGCAGCCAGAGGGTCCCTTTCCCTGCCTAGCCGGGAGTCTGGGACACCCTAGGGCTCAATTTCCTCATCAAAAAATCAGGCCAGCGTTGACGCCCATCTCCTAAGTCTTGGAGGGGAGCGTGAAGGAACGCCCATGAGGCCGGAATGGAGTCGGTCACAGTGAGTGGCAGGAGTGCTCTGCGGTTGCCTAGTGTGTCTGCGGCTGAAGCAAGAGCCCAGCACAGTGCCACACTCTGGCCACCCCAGCGCTCTGGGAGGCTGCAGCAGGAGGGGCCCGAGCTCAAGCCCAGCACAGAGTACTGACCAGAGAGACTGTCAGAAAACAAAAACTGGCTGAGTACGGAGCCACGGGAAAGCTCTGGGTGTAATCTCCAGGAAGGAAAAGGAGGAAAGGAAGGAAAGACCAACAGAAGGAAGGAAATAAAAGAAGAAAGAAAGAAGCAAACAATGAACGAAGGGACAGGAAAGACAAGGGAGTGGTAGCGACGGGCTAGGCGGGTGCCCATCCTCTCTGTACCTTCTCAGCTGGTGTACCTGGGGGCAGGCCAGGTCTCTGTGTCATGCTAACCGGCCCTGCCTGGGGAGGTCTGTGCTGTATTCCTAGACTCCATGGGTGGGTCAGCACGTACCCTGTATGAACCCCAGCCTGGGGTCAAGTTACGGGGAGGGGTGTGCTGGGCCTGGGCTGTCCCATAGCAGGGGCTGTGCCTCTTCCTGGCGTCTCTGTACAAGAAAACCATTTTCTTGACATCAGGCAGTGTCCGCAAGTGCCAGGTGCCAGGCCTGAGGCACTTTGGCCAGTGGGCTTGGTGGTCCCTGGCTTGGGCAATCACTGGGAGGCAATTGGGGAGACAAAGCCCCTGCCCAGTGAGCGTGTCGCCAAGGGTCGTCTGGGGACAGTCCAGCTCCTGGCACACCATGGCTCCCTGCAGGTGGACAGAGGGATTATGTAAGATGTGCAGAGCTGGAAGATTAGGAGAAAGTTTGAAGCCATCCCAGGCGCTCTGACAGCTGCGGCTGAGCCGATCAGCTTCCAGAGGTGGCTCTTTGAAGTCACCTCCCCGGGCTCCGTGGAGAGGCTGACCTTGGGGCTGCTGTGAGGAGCCACAGTGCAGGAGCCATGCGCACAGCTCACCACTTGCCTGGGTCCTCCTTCCTGGGGGCGTGCCCTCCCTGCACCCCACCCACAAGGCAGTGCCCCACAGATTCTCTAGGTCCCTTCCTGCAGTGCCTCTGTGCCTGACGTGGCCCAGACACATGGACAAGGAGGTGACAGGCAACTCTGTGAGCTGCCACCTGCACACGGGGACCAGGGATGGACAGAAAGCTATGGTGTCCAGCTGGTGGAGGAAACATGGTCCTGTGCTCAGAGGTGATGCGGCCTCTGCGGCCTGTGTCTGGGCTGCTGTTGCTTCTGTTGTCTCCCAAGCTCACACTTGTAGCTCAACAGAAGAGAGGCCACTCCAAGGCCGGACAGCATCGCGGAAGGGTCTGGCGGAGGACAGTGGCTCGCCTCATGGCTGCCCGGAAGCAGAGGGACAGGGAGGACCCGGGAGGGAGACAGACCCCTGCAGGCCGCGTCCCCAGGGATCCACTTCTTCCATCATCACAGCTGCAGCACCTCCAGGATCTAGTCACTTTCCAGAAGGCTCACCTGTGAGCACATGGGGCCCTTGGGGGCCATCTAGGCGGAAGCCATAACATGTGCCTGGACTCGACGTTTGCAGCTCCAAGCCGTGGTCCCAGCTGCCCCCGGCGCCTTCACCCTCCTCTGCCAGGGGTGCCCGTCTTCCCCGCCTCCCCAGCCAGAGCCAGTGGAACCCCCACCACAGTTCCACTTCCTGCCTGGCCTCAGGGCACCGTGCCCCTGAGCCCCGCCTCCCTTCCCACCAGCGTCTCTTCCCTGCCTGGTCCTTGGCACCCGCTCATCTTCTCTGGAGTCACAGGGCTCTGGTATGCCCCTCTCCAGCCAGATGGCAGCTGCCAGTCTCAGTGGAGCCATCTGGATCGTCCCCGGATCCTGGCAGTTTGTGGCCAGGTGCTGAGTATGCTGGGCGGAGGGCCTCCCCCATCTGCCTTGCTGGCTTCTTTCCTCCATGCCGACCTTGCGCTGTCCGAGGTGGGGCTGGGGCTCCTTCCTCAGGTCCCCTGTGCCCAGTCAGGCTAAGTCCTCGCCTGGGCATGGAGTGGCAGGTGTGAATCCCATTGTCTCAGGCCTCAGGGAGGTTGCTCAGGGTGGAGAGGGGGCAGGAGGCCTCCCCTCTTCCTGCCTGTCCGTGGGGGCTGGTGTAGAGCCTGGAGAGCCCTTGTGACTTTGCTGTCCCAACCCTCCCCTCCCCAGTGCCCATCCGTTACCTTCACCTCCTGGCTGCTGGCTGGGTGCTTTGCCCCTTGACTTCCTCTTCACTTAGGTGTCCAGGGATGCGTTTGGATGACACGCAGTCCCTCCACACAGGGCCTGTGTGTACTCGTGTCCTCCTTGCACAGCCTTGAGAGGTGGCAGTGGCTGCTTCCTGGGAGCCGTCCATAGACTGTGCCAGGTTCCAGAGGACGCGTGTTATCCTTTGTCAGAGGGGAGGCTCAGGCACTGGGCATGCTGGCCACCTGCTGGTGTCCGAGCCAGGAAGTGGTGAGAGGACCCAAGTGGCTGTGTTGCAGGAGCTGAACAGTCGCCGTGTATGGGTGTCCCACTGCTGGGACACAAGGCCAGCACCAAGTGGCTTAGACCCGACTGCCTGCTCCCTTGCTGCCCCCAGGTCAAAGTCTAAAACACATGCTCGGGTCATCTCCTGAGCAGGCTGCAGGGAGCTCCAGGAAGGCTCAGTTTCTTTGTCACACTCTGCTCCTGCCTCCCTCTTCTACAGACCCTCGGGGACCACAGCACCCCAAGCATGACAATCTAGAATAATCTTCCCGTGTCAGGTTTTGCGGAGAAAAAGAAGCAATAGCACATGTGGGCATGTATGTGCGTGTGTGTGTACATATATGCATGTGCATATAGGTGTGTCTAGCTTTTGGTTGTCCCTTGGAAGCCACAGGCTTGGTCCCAGGACCCCTTCAGACTCCAGAATCTGCAGGGTTCAAGTGCCTCAAGTAAAGCGGTGCATGTCTGCATGGAGCCCAGCATGCATGCCCATACGCTTCGGATTTTCTTGTCGTTTGTCTGTCTTGTGATGTTGTCCGGGGACGGAGGCCAGGGCCCTGCCACGCTAAGGTGGCGCTGCGGCGGTGAGGTGTCGTCAGCCCTGCTGTGGACTAAGTCGCCTCGAGATTCTTCAAGACCCCCAGCACAATGGAAACGCTATGCAAGTGATTGTCGTGCTGAATTGTTCAGGGCACAATAGCAAGAGGAAAGCTTGTGTCTGGTCCGGACAGATGCAGCTGTTCGCCTCTTTAAATTTTTTGATTGACATCATGTTCGCACATACTTACAAGGTGCAAGGTGATGTTTTGATCCCGGTGCGTCGGGTAACAAACACATCGTCCCTACACACCGATCGCTGCTTCACATGTGCGTATTCCATTCGTCTTATGCATTCCTCTTAATCGTGTTCGCCTTGGCTCCTGTCCCTCCCACAGAACAACGACACTGTTCCCGGTGGTCTCTTCCGCCTCCCCATAATCCTCTGCTCTCTGGTATCACCAGTCTACCCCCCCACTTACCAGGGGTTACAGAAAAATATGGCTGATATTTAGATTAAAACTACATTGCAAGAGGGGCCCGGGGAGATGGCTCAGTAGAATAAGCGCTTCCCTGGCAAGTGCAAGGACCTGAGTTCAATTCCTGGTTCTGCAAACAAAAACAAAAACAAAAAAACAAAAACCCTACATTGCAGGAAGGGTCACCTTGCCCTTAATCCCATCAGAGGCCTCCTGCTCCCTCGAGCGCGCTTCTCCGTCATCCTCGCTGCTTTCTGGGGCAGCTCTGGAGTCCTCTTTCGTGAGCGCCCTCAGCTGTGCTGTCCTGGCCACTCTGAGGTCCGGAATCTACTCGATGCGTTTTCCTTTCACGGTCATTTTGACCTCGGGGAAGGGCCAGAGGCTTTGCAGTGTTAGCTTTGGTGAGTAAGGCGGATGGCGACGTGGCATCATGGTTTTACAAGCCCGTCTTCCTGTTGGATAGCTTGGCGGCTGCGGTCACCACATTTGAGATCGCCCCTTATGAGGACTCTCAGGAAAGACGACTCCAGGACTGCGTCAGAACGTGGCAGTGTTGCCCGGAGCCAGGGATCTGTGCCAGTGTGTCTCTCACTGCAAGAAAGCGATGAAATGGTCACTGTGCCTGATGACAGATGACATGCCACAAAATGTTGTAAAATACACTAATAATGAAATACAAGTAAAACAGTCTATATGCA
>NDGN011095340.1:0-23147 GCA_002564285.1 Tympanoctomys barrerae | reverse complement strand
TACTCTCCTAAAATCTTGTTTTGAGATTTTGTACCATTGTTTTTTTTTTTCTTTAAAATAAAAGTAACTGATGTCAAAATAAAAAAAAAATGAGTATAGAGGTCATATCTGCCTTTTAGGATGGCCATTTTGGCTGCCACACAAATGGTGGGGTGCATGGGGACCTGCAGCAGAATGAGGGGCTGAACTAAGTAGGTACTGATGGAAGCAGACAGATGAAAGCTTCAAGGTCTTACTGAACGAGAGGTGAAGGGCAGGCTGAGTCTGAGATGGCTCTAAGATTGCTGGCGCATCACTTGGAAAAAAGATGGAAGAGTCATTTTCTGAACATCTGAAGAAGAGCAAAGGTCAAAAATTTAGTGAGCACCAGCTATGTTCCACACACCGTGTAGACCCAGAGGAAATGGCAGTGAATAAGTCGATGTGGTACCAGGCCTCAGGGAACGTGCAAGCTAGCGGGCCACACTGCCACTGATGGAACAATTTCAGACCTCCATGGGTTTCACTGCAGTCATTAACTCAAGTAATAGTTCTAATTAATATTATAGTTCCATTTCACAAATGCCTTACTCTCGGGGGTCTTGCTTGTTAGCTCAGTTGTTTAAAGGGCCTGCTTGGGCAAACTCAGTCAGGTGCAGGGGGGGCATGGTTTGATCCCTAGCTCCACAAGCTACACCAGACCTGCCATTAAGGCAGCCTGAGCTAGAAAAAAAAAAAAAAATCCTACAAATGTCTTACTCTCGTATGGCTCTTTATTTGCAAATATTGTCCAAAGAACGATGCCAAAGCTGTACACGTCCGACTTCTCCGTGGGCTTGATGTTGATGTTGCTGAGGTGCTCAGGGGCCATGTAGTATAGGTTGCCACCATTTCTTCTGGTGGTGCCGTTAGCCCTCCTCTGCTCGTTGTGTTCCTCCTTAGTCAGTTTGCTCCATGTCTTAAAGGAAGCAACCCCAAGGTCAGCTATCTGCAAAAGAGAGCAAACCACTGGGAATACTGTGTGAAGGCTACAAACCAGTCAGATTTGGCTAAAAATGTGGGGTTATTCCAAGATGAGCCTGAGGTACGGAAACACTAAGTGGCACTAGCAATGTTTAAATCGGCTTTGGAATTGACATAAAAACTTACATCTTTCTTCACTTACCTGGAAAATCTCCCCTAAGCAAAGTTCACATGATATTTTATTATCTCCATTTTTAGGCAACAAGACATTTATGCCAGAACACTAAGAACAAAATGCGTTTATATTGACTCCTCCTGTATTCTGTACCTGTTTTTCAGCTATATCTAGGGTTGCAGGGACACACATTATCTTCTCAGCAGACTTCCATACAGACAGAGGCTAGGTGCTACACCTTCCCTTCCCCAGATGGCCTCGGAGGCCCACCGGCTTACTCTGCGAGGCACACAAGGGCTATGCTGCCGGTTTTTCTGAGTTGGTAACCTGGGATGCAAAGGAAGGGGAAAACGACAGAAAAGCACAAACAGCGAGGTCACACTCGGAGCAAGGAGGGAGGTGGCAGGACATAATGACAGAACACAGTTAAGAAAGAAGCAAAAGTGACAGTTTCGCTTCTCTATCTACAAATCCAAGCAAGCACTCGCAAGTGCATTCTGGCATGCGATTATCTGAAAACTCACAGACTTCATAGGCTTCAAGCGTTTTGCTTAATGAAAAAGATCCCCAGAACCGGGCAGGTGGTGCACACCTGTAATCCCACCTCTCAGGAGGCTGAGACAGGAGGATCGCTGTGAGTTCAAGACCAGCCTTGTGGCTACAAAAGTGAGCACAGGGCCAGCCCAAACTGCATAGTGAGACCCTGTCTCAACAGAACAGAACAGAACAGAACAGAACAGAACAGAACAGAACAGAACAAAACAAAAGAATATTCTTCTCAAAGCCACAGATTTTAACCATTAGTGATAGAGGCTGTTAATTTAAAGAAACAAGACACTGGATAAAACCTGTCCATGACCCGAGTGTCAGAAGCAGAATCTTGCAGGCAGGCTTTGAGCTCTTCCCCACACCACTTTCCTTTTCCAGACCTTTTGTGTTTTGGGGTGTGGTGGAGATGGAACCCAGGCTTTCTGCCTGCTAGGCAAGTGCTCACAAGGTACGTGCCCAACCCCCACCCCGGTTCATGCACTTAGATTCCAGCTGCCAAAATCAATCCATGTGCTGCTCCCCCCAACTAAATCTTGCCCTGGAATGAGCAAAAGAAAATGGATTTAAACAGAAATGCAACAAATGAAAATTTAAAAAGCCTTAGATCTACTGAATTTCAAAGCAGAGACTTTTAATGCCCTGGTGGCCAGTTTGCTGCTGATCTGACTCTCTGGCTGCGTCTGCTCTCTAGAACCTCCCCTGCCCTTCCAGAGTCTGGGTCATCCAGATTTCCTGGCAAGATAAGAAGAATGACCTAGTCCAGGGTAACCCAGGCAACTCCTGAATGCTTCTGCTCTGGGCCTACCAGTGGAGGGAAACACACCTGGGGGAGAGGTCTGCTTGCCTACCTACTTATTCTCGTTGGCAAAAGGAGCACATCTGCATTCTCACCATCACCTCCCTAGTCTGTTCTCTGGCAGCCTCACCTCCAGGTACATGCCGAGCTAGGTCTCCCTCTACCATCTCCCATTTGTATGAGCAGATTTATGGGGGACAGTGAGCACTCAACCTTCTAGAATCCTACAGAGTAACACTTACCTTAATGTGAAAGTCTTTATCAACAAGGAGATTATCAGGCCTCAGGTCCTTATGGATCACACCTTCTCCGTGTAAGTAGCACATGCCTTCAATCGTCTCTGCAACTATCCTTCCTCTTACAGAAAGCGGGATGCTGATCTGAAATGAGAACAGATGTGAGCAAAGGAAGACAACTGAACAGGCAGCGACTCCACATGAGTGGCGGGATCCAACCCAAGGGCGGAGAGACCACAGCTCCTCCAGACACCCAGCTGCTGTTGTCACTGCGTAACAAGCCCCCCTTGCAAGACAGATTCCTTTCTAGGGGCTAAAGGGATGGGTGTACTAGTTTGTCAGTGTAAAAACAAAAATTCCTTGCAAGTTTCATGGCATATAAAAATATTATAAAATTAAGCAAATGAATGAACAAGAATACAGAAAACCACTTTCTGTGGTGTACTCATATGATGTGATACTTCTGCTTATATTAACTACATGAATCCTATGAGGAAAGTGTGCATGCGCAATGTTAAAGGGAACACAGGAAACACGTTCACACTGATACAACCACATACAAATCTGAGCCATAAAAAATTACGCTTCAAGTGAATTAGTCCCTTCTATTCAATGATCTGGTGTCAGGCCTCCTAGGTCACCGAACAGTCTCAGGTCACTTTGAGGTTATATTCTAACTGTATCATCCATGTTGGTATAAACAGTTTCACTTTCCATTTTAGAGGTTACATTTTAGTTTCACTTAACAATGAAAAACCAATTTATAAATAGGTTGTTTCCTTAAAAGTGTTTGAACATTGGTTAATGGTTAACAAAGAAACATTTAAACTATGGAATTAGATTCCTAAGTGTACCCTTCAAATCATATTTAACCAGGCCAGCCCCACACAAACAGCAGAAGCAATCTGTCCCCTTCTTCCTTGATGTACTCTGGCCTCAAGAAAAATCAAGCCAAGTTGGCTCTTCTGATTCTTCTTGCCTCCCTCGGGTCCTCCTGATTCTTCCTGAGCCCCAGCTAATGCACCTTATCGCTGCCCAGTTCCACAGAATACCTCCTGTCCCAGAAGACTTACTCCTCAGCTAAGATGTCTTCTTTTCGGCTGCTGCTCTTAGCTGGCCTGAGGGAGGAGAGCAGCCTGGCCGATGACACTGCAGTAGATCCAAGTGGCCAGCTGCTCTCCTGCCCTGGGTGTCTACTGGTGAAAGAGCTCGCTGACCCGGCTGTTAAGGATGGGACGGGAGATGGGGGGGGAAGCTGCCACAGAACCAGCCGGGCCCTGTCGCTCTGCACTCTGTACCTCTAGCCAGACCCTGTCTTTGCAGTTCTGGAAGTTCGGCTGTCCTCTTACTCCTTTGTACCCAGCACTATCTCTGCAGAACACTTATTTCCTCTGTCCCAGGCTGCGGTGGGTGACAGTCCTCTCTTTACCTCCATATTAAGTACAGCAGTGCTTTGAATATCATATCTTCTTTTACATTATGTATAGTGCAGAAGCACTTACCAATCACTGACTGTCACAGCTGTGAGAGTGCACATAGTGTCATCATTAATGTGTCACTGGCCGCGCATATACCCCGTGTCAGAACATGTGCTTCTGAAGCTTGGCCCTGTCCTAAAGTGTAGAGGCTGGCAGCTGTGGTAACAAGTCAGCCACAGCAGTAGACACACAGGGGATCTTTTAAGCAAAGACGCAGACTCTCGGGGATGAAGGAGAGAGACCCCCTAGGCAGGGGAAGGCAGGGAAGAGCAATGGTGGGACAGGCCTGTAAGCCCAGCTGTGTGGGAGGCTGAGGCAAAGGGATCACAAGTGTAAAGCCAGCCTGGGCAATTTAGCAGGTAAGTCTCAAAATTTTCAAAAATAAGGGCTAGAAGGGTGGGGCTGCAGCCTCGTGGCAGAGCAGCCCAAGGTTTGATACTCATTAGTGTACACACGTGTGTATACACACACGCACACACACACAATCTAAGAAGGACTATTTTCAGGAACTCTAACCAACTATGGAGTAACTCACAAAGGTATTATTTTCCATCAGTGAGCTATGGGCAGCCCAGCAATACCCAGCCAGCCAGCCAGCACGCAGGCTGCACAGCAAGCCCCATGTTGTCCACTACCTGGGCCTTGAGCATGTGCATGAGGCTGCCCTTCTCGACGAACTCCATCACCAGGGCGTAGTTCCCTTCCTCCATGATGATGCCCAGCAGCCTCACCACATGGCGGTGCCTCAGCCGGTGCATCACCTTCCCCTCCTCCAGGAGGGCCTCGTTGTACCTGCGGGCAGAAAGGCACCGTGCTGAGGTGACCAGCCCTTCTCCCTGCCTCACACTGTCACTCTCGGGCCCTCTGTCTCCCAGGCACAGGCACCTTCACGCCCCTGCCCCCAGTCCCAATAGCAGGCACTCAAGACTATAAATGAATGCCAAGCCCAGGGGCAACAGCAACATGCCTGAACAGAACACTGCTGGCCAGGACACGACAGGAGGGACAGAGGGAGTGTGACCCCTCAGCACTGCTCCCATAAGGGCTCAATCGCCTTTTTTCATTTTTAGGTCTGGTCCTTGCCAAAAAATGTAAAGCAAGCAAACCTGTTTTCTCTGATTCCTCCCATTTCCTTCCCATTGCCTCCTGCCTCGCCTTTTCCCTCTACATGATCCCCTGCCACGATTTACCAGTTTTTCACCACCTGGCCTTAGGACCCTCATCAGAGACAGTGGCAGTCACCAGGGTTATGGCTGCTCTTGGCCCAGAGTCGGTGTACTGCTTCCCCCAGGTCTGCCTCACCCTGAACCCTGACACGGCCGCTTTCCAAGGCCAGTGGGGAGTGCGGGCCCCGCCTCTGCCCCAACTCACTCCATGCGCTTGGGCCCCGTGTACACCTTTTTCAGGATCACATGTTCATACGTCGTGTGGTAACACGAGAACTCCGCTCCGAAGCCTCCGCTGGCCAGATACTCTTCCCACAGGAGGTCACTGGAATTCATCCTAATGTCGTCCAAGGACATGTTTGCTAGTTTTCGGAGTGCTCAGAATTCCCCAAAACACGCCACTTTCTTTTTTGTCTGTTTGTTTCTTTGTTGCCGTGCCCTGTAAGAAGACAGAGGACATCTTAGGGCAAAGAAATCCTGATGCAGAAAGCCACATGCTTGGTGAGCTTTTGTCCTGAGGGCAGATGACATCATCGCTAACATGGGCTGCTTTCTAAGAATCTCAGAAGATCATAATTTTTCTTCCCGTAGA
Source organism: Tympanoctomys barrerae (assembly GCA_002564285.1). Lineage (NCBI taxonomy): Eukaryota > Metazoa > Chordata > Mammalia > Rodentia > Octodontidae > Tympanoctomys > Tympanoctomys barrerae. The sequence goes on along the minus strand of NDGN011095340.1, from coordinate 17,213 downwards.
CTTTTCATCTCTGGCTATATGGTACACATGAAAAATTTAAAAAACCTTCCTGCTACAGAAGCCCCATATAGCTTGGAAAACATAATTCAAACATCTACTCAAATGCATGGCTAACTCTGAGGAAAGAAAAAGAATTTCAAGCACAGAAACAGCTCGCTGGACAAGGTGCAATAGCTCACTGGGGAGCCCCGCAGGCCACCCCCAGCCTCCAGGCATTGGGGCTTAAAGCTCTAGGGAAGGAGCTGAGGAAAGGGCAGGCAAGAGGTCAGCAACTTGGCCATGGTGTTCCTCAGGGAACAAAGAAACAAGGCAGAAGCAGCCCACTGGCCAAGGACTTCCTCTACGCGGCACAGGCACGGGGGATGAAAACAGACTGCTGTGAATTCCTAACCTAGACCTGGTCTTCAAGTTGATCTGGGCTTTGAAGTTAGAGGACTGTGGCCATCCGCTCTGGGCCACCGTCCCCCAAGCTAAGAACTGTGTAGACAGTGGGCAGGGGATAATGACATGCTCGGGGTATACAGCTAGAACCACAAGCATGCATTCAAGTCAGGCTGGACCCGATTCCCATACGGAAAAGCTTAGTATGGCTATGCTTGGCCGTCCAAAAGTATAAGCTAGAGAAACTCACTATGAGCCAGACCTAGCTCTTAACAACAAAAGGCAATACCACACACCATGAAAGGTAAGAACTTCAGTAATCAAACTATTCAGTTGCATTAGAAAATAAAATGGCATTAAAATAATTATGAAAAAAGAACAAAGAAGATAAAGAACTATAAAGAACAGTACACTGAATGGGGAGAGGTTTAAAAGAATGAGAATTTAGATAACGTTTCTGTACTATGTAGTAGAGTGACAGGTCTCAGAAAGCACCATTTCAGAAAAAGGTCTCATGGTTTCTTATAAAACTAAATACACTCCTATATATACTACGATCCAGCAATTCTACTCCCAAGAGAAATGAAAACATATACCCAAAAAGACCTGTGTGACCCTGCTATGGTGGTGTCTAGGTGTCCCCCACAAAGCCTCATGCAGTCCAGGGGCTGCGTCTAGAGTTTGTGATTAATCCTTGATCCAATGCTGGGATTATGGGTGTGAGGGCTACACCTATTTGGGGCAGATAATCTGCATACAAAGCAAGGAGGGGAGAGGCTTGCTAGCTGCCCCAGCCGCTGCTGCTCCCCTTGCTCTTCGCTGTTGTCCGCCACCAGGAACAGCTGCCCTCTGCCATGTCCGCCACTCCCTTGGAGCCAGCCGAGTGGGCCGAAACCTCCACTGTGAGCTAAATAAACCTTTCCTTAATTTTGGGTGTCTAGTACTTTATTCCAGCAATGAGAGAAAAGTAGGACAGACATTCAGAGCAGCTTTATTTATAGCTGCAAAGCACAGAAAGGCATCTACCAGAAGGGGCGTGGTCAAGTATTATACTATGTAATTCGCACTCAACAATAAAAAGGAGCTCAATTACTAATGCACAGAACAGCACAGTTGAGATGCAGAGACATGCTGGGTGAAGCAGAAATACAAAATTGTGTCAGGTGCTGCTGTACCTCAGGGGATACATGACAGACAGCAGTGCACAGCTGTGCCAGCAGCACGCACGTGGGAGTGGACGATAAGATCTTCCTAGCTGTGCACTTTGTTGGTTTTCAGAATACCATGTTGGAGCAGGGGTCTGGACGCACCATGGTGGGAAGGGCTTTCTAAAACACCTGTCTACAGTCTCATCCAGTGGCCTGCTGCAGGCAGCTTAGGGAAGTGACCTTCTATACCTGGGCAAAGGCTGCCCAGATGTGTGCACGGACCAGCACACCAGGTGGATGTTACTAGGCAGCTTCCTAATGCCGTAAGGCACTGCCAAACAAGGTAAGTTTTCTGGGAAAGAGGCACCTCTGGGAGACAGACAGGGAGGGGAGGCTGTCAGGTAAAGGGGTGGAGTCTGCAGGGAAGGGGTGAGGCCCAGAGGATGAGCTAGCAGGAGCCTTAAGGTAGTGCAGGGCAGAGTGCAGGCTCCCTTGCGAGTGTGCGCACTAGCTCTGTAACTCGAGCCCGTGACCTTGGGACAGCCACTTAACCCTCAGTTTCTTCAACACAAAAGAGGACAGTGATGATGCCCTCACAGGTTTGGTCAAGACTCTATGAGAAAAAATATGCAAAAACATCCTTGCTGCATGCTTTAGGGCTCTGGCTTACTTGCTCATCTTGGTCCCCTTGCAATGCTTGTGTGCCCTGCAGACTGCCCAGGAGGTCCCACTGGCCAGTCCCTGGGAGGGTTAGGCTGGGGTGTGAATCACAGACACAAGCTGGCATGGGAAAGACCCCCAATAGTAACTAAGATTTTTATCTGCACAGGAAGGCAAACTTTTGCTTTCTTCTCTACCTTTTACTATATTTCCTACAATAAACATAATTTACATTTATAATAAAAGTGCTTAAAAAGGAGTAATTCCTTATCCGCAGTGGTTTTTTGAGGAATTAAATCTGAAATGTTGACCGCTACATAAATCCTGTTCTTGGTGACATTACACAGAACAGCAAAACATGAAGAATGACCTTCCATGCGCAGAGGAAAGAATTAAGCTCTGAACCGTCCATACACTGCCATCTGCTTGGCAGTTTTCAAAAGCAGCGCTATGCAAGACATTCAGTGACAATCCAGAATGTTCCTGGACAGCAGACACTACCGGCTGTCCAGCGTGTGCCCACGTGGGGCAGGAAGGCAGCTGAGGTGCGCGCCGTCTGCCGTTCACACCAGCCTGTGGCTCCTCAGACGTGGCAGGTCCGGGCTTGCGCGGCCTCCTGCAGGTGTGCGCGAGCCCGTGTCTGATGCTCTCTGTGAGCAAAGCTCCAGACCCTGAGCTTGCTGGCTCAGTCCACGCTTCATCTTCTACTTCCACTGCTAGGTTTTCTGTGCTTTCTTTTGTGTTCCCTGCTCCCCTCCCTTTTTCCCAGGAATGATTCAACTTCGGGTACTGAACTTAGGTCTTCACATGCTGGCTGTACCAACCTCAGCCTGACTCTTATTTAAAATGGCATGTTTTAGCAAACTGCTGGGGAAGAACAAGGCTGAACTGCTGGGGAAGAACAAGGCTGATTCCATTGCCACATCAGGTGAATTATTTAACCCAGTATTTAATATTTAACCCTTAAAAAGGTTACATGTATTTATTTCATTTGCAAATTAAAATAATAAAACAGTGTACTTCATGGGATCACTAATGTATATGGTCACGGTTGGTTAAACTCTATTTTCATTATAGACAGCTAAGTTAGGTAGAAATATTCTCAGCAGGCAGACAGGGACAGGCCCTCAAGAGTCAGTATAAAGGCCAGGGAGACAGCTCAGCGGCATCAGCGCCTGCCTGGCAAGTGCAAGGTCCCGAGTTCCATCCCTGGTACCAAAAAAGGTCAGTGTGAAAGATGGGAATCTACCTTGATTGTGGGGAGATGCATTCACTGAGGGCCAGAGCTCAAGACAAGGGATGGAACGACTGCACCCACATACTTCCCCTAGATATGCAGACTGATATTTGAAATAGGTATCAATCACTTAAGAGTGGGGGGCCAGGAAGAGCCACGACGCACTCCCTCCAAAGCCCCTGTTCAGGTATGCTTGCTGCACGATTGCTTCCCCACAGACCCCCATTTAATCAGTGTTACCTAAGTGATTATACTGATAATTTTTTGTTTTGTTTGTGTTTTTGGTACCAGGGATTGAACTCAGGCCCTTGTGCTTGCCACGCAGGCTCTTATGCTGCTGAACTATCTCCCTGGTACGTATACTCATAATCTTTTTTTATTTTTTATTTTTATGTATTTAGTCCAAGGTCTACAGGGTCTTACTACACAGATCAGACTTGTAGTGATCCTCCTGTTTTCAGCCTCAAAGCTCTGGATTACAGGAGCGCACCACCACGCCCAGTCTATATACTCATAATCTTATTGGTTGACCATAGTTTTATCCCATCTCACACCCCTTGTGATTTCCCATTTAATTAATATTATTTGAGACTATACTCATAATCTTATTAGTTCACCACAGTTCTGCCCTACTTGTGATTTCCCATCAGATCCATGTTATTTAAGTGACTATACTTGTAATCTTACTAGTTGGTTATAGTCTTTCCCACCTTAGACCCACCTCACCTCATGGTTTAGCTCTGTAAAGTTCGCTTGAAAAAACAGGGTCCTTGGTACTCTACTTGGGACCCTTCTGTCTCACACAGAAGCTTTCTTTCCCCAATAAATATATTCTGTTCTTAACCTCTGCTGTTGAGTCCATTGTTTGATTTTAGAGAACATGAACCTGTGCACTGGCACCTAGCATGATGCGCTCGAGCACTCCTAGTTCATGAGCACCGTGGTGGGGAGCTCCGTCCCCTCTATCACTTGGCGCTCTTCCGCTAGGATGACTGGGTGGAAGTAAGAGTGTGCTTTGGTTTCATGGATTCTGGATTGTGACTGAGGTAATCGAAGTTTTTTATACTTTACATTTTTACCCCATGTTTGTCCATTGCTTGTAACTGCTTGTGCTTTGTCTCATATACACTGTTTTGTTAAAATGGTGATAAATTTTAAAACATGGGAAAGTTACCACACTTCTTTAATGGCACATTTTATTCCTGTTTTATATGTTACCTTTGGACTAGTGCTGAATTTACTGGTGTTCCTTGCTTGACAACAGCACTAAGAAGAGTAATGTCAGCGCACTCGCAGTAGACTCTGATGTACAGCTCGGTAAAATGGGTCTTTTTATGAAATCTAGTCTATATTTAGCTCAGGCTTTTATCTACCCCCTATAGAACTTTAACAAACAGTGGCTATTCTGTTAGCCAGTTAAATGCTCTTAGAGTAGCTGCCACTCTTAAAGCAGAGGACGGACTGCTCTGGTACTTTCTGGTGAATCCTTGTTGAAGCCAGTGGCCACTGGCGGGAATGTTCACGAGATAGGCAGCTGGATTCCTTTCTGGAGACAGACCTCTGGTTGCTGGACCAGAGAAGGCATGGCCAGGGCACTCGGGCAGATCCCCAAAGGTTGCTCAGTGAGAGCGAGTCCTGACAGCCCACGTGGGTAGCCAGCAGAACACTCTCCACTCACCTATCATACTCTCTCTCTCTGCTAGTAAGTTAAAGACTCCTCCTAAGTTTTTTCCAACCTTCCAGGAGTTAACTGTAGAACAACCTTGTTAAATCACCAGCTGGACAACTGCCTCATGGAGGAAAGCAGCTATCAGGAGAATGATTTAAGTTTGTGCCTTGCATATACTTACAGTAAAAAAAGGTGATACTAGTCAGCCTTTCTCTTCTTTTATGTGCATGCAGAAGACTAATAAATAGGCTTTTACTAACATGTGACTTGTGATTGCTAGGTCATGAGCTTAAGATCCACTTGTGCGCTTCACAGATCTAAACATTTTAAAAGGAACTTTAAAAAGCACAGTCCTGGCTCTCTGCTAGGAAAGGTTGCCTAGGGAATCGGATCGCTAACAGCTTTGCCCTACGGCCTCGGGAGGAATCCCTCCAGCCAACTGTGGCTTCTGTGTGTCTCTAGAGGTGACCTCAGGAGGCTGAGAAGCGAGCCAGTTACTTCAAACTCATTTTTGGTGTTTGCCCTCCAAAAACTACAAGGCAGTGGGTTAGTGCTAATCAATGCTTCCGTCTTCAAAGATTACTGTCACAGTAGAGACAAGCTGTGAGTTGGGCTTAAAACAGTGCTGATAGGAGTGAGCACAAGTGTGCCACTGCGAGGGTGGATAGGCTGGTGGAATTTTGTCTTCTGGTCTCTTTCCAGATGGCATCCACCTGTCCTGGAGTGAAATCAATTTGCAGGACACCATGAAGATATAGAAATCAAACAGAAATGAAAGCTGATGCCCAATTCTTTTTGCATTTCAGACATGGGGAACTCAAAAAAAATCTGTTACTCTTTTACAATGTTTTTTAAAAAATATATATATTTTAGGGAAGGGTCTACAGGGTCTCACTACTAGATCAGACTCGTAGTGATCTGCCTTTTTACAGCCTCCGAAGAGCTGGGATTATAGGTGCGTGCCCGAACCTCAGGTCCCTGCACCTGCTTGCAGGTACTTTAAACCACTGAGCTATTTGGCCAGCCCTACAATATATTCTTAAGCAATGGAAGATGTTTAACCCTTACATACTGAAAAAGAGCTATCAGATTTATTTGCACATGCATATGGCCTACTGACTACCTACACCCAAAGTGGAACAGTGAGGTATTAATTATGATGCTATTTTACAACTACAGTTATACTGTAAAAAAGAGCAGACGTGGTCACAATTGTCTTATGTTCAGATTTTCTTTGTATTAAGAAACAATCCTTATTTATGTTCAAAGTATAAATGCGAGCCACAGGAAAACCAGACATCTCGGGCCCTTAAGGCATCCACTGTCCCAGTTCCTGAGGCTGCTCTTTGTCAGGCTTTAAGAACTGGAAGAGGAGGTTTCCAAGACAACCCGAAAAAAGCCTCACTCACTACTACTGAGTCTACAGCTTCCCCTTTCAGGTCCCGAGGGTGGAGCTTCTAGACCAGCCAAAATGGAAGCCTCCGCAGGGGTATATCTACCCTTAGCTGAGTTTATTCAAGCTCCCAAAGACAGTGTCCCTCACAGGAAGTAAATGGGAAATTTGGAATTACCAATTTAGTGTGTCTTTTTCTCTCAGTGATCTACTGCAGGTGAAGCTAGATCTGTGAGTTTTCAGACAACCCTGGTAAGTACACGGACGTCCTTAGGGGCCTAGGAGCTAGCCTGGAAAGATGTAGTGTACTCTTTAAACACTGACATCTGTTATTGTTTCTAGCTGTCCCCCCAAAGCCTCATATAAGTCATGGGGTGGAGGCAACTCGAGGAGCAGCAGGAGGGGCGAGGCTCAAGGGGCGGGGCCAGGGGAGCAGGGCGGGGCTCGTGGGGCAGGCCCAGAGAGGCGCAAACTTTTAGACTAGCTGGCAGCAAGAGCTTCCCTCCTCCTGTGGTCTCTCTGAGGTGTGGAGGGCGTCATCCTGGACGTGGGGGCCTCCTAGCCTCTACTCCAGACCCAGTAGTGCTGCGCGGCCGTGTCTGCGATTGAGGCTGCCTCCAGCAGAGAGCTGTTTGGAGAAGACAGAGGCACTGGCCCTCTTTCCTGAGCAAATAAGGCTCGGAGTTCTTGCTCCATAATTTAGGCTGTTTTAAACTATGAAACCTCCAGTAACTGTGAGCTAAATAAACCTTTTCCTTCCTTCATTTTAAGTGTCAGGTATGTGTCCCAGCAATGAGAGAAGCGTAACTAAGACAATGTCTAATGAGAAACAAGCAGCATTACAAGCTGCATTTGCATTTAGGGATGGAGAGCATTAATTTTAGAAGACCAGAAGACAGGCAGCCAAGGGAGCGGCCAGGTCCCCCTGGAGCCCAAGCAGTCCCTGCGCAAGGCCGCGGCTGGCACAGCAACCCCTTGGGAGATCCGAAGAGCACAGGTCTCCAGACCTGTACTCTTGAGGCTTGACAAGGATGAGAGCTAAGTCCTTCCATTATTTTAAATTGTCAACTATTCAGCAAGAAAAAAAACTGAGACTCCCTCTACTTTCTTAGATGATTTAGAAGAGTAAAACATACATCCCTAGCTCCTACTTCGACAGGTCAGACTATTCTTAAAGACAAGTTTATTACCCATTCAGCTTCAGATATTAGAAAAAAGTTGCAAAAGATGGCTTTTGCTTCAGATAGCGCATTTGATACTTAGGTGAAAATTGCCTCCTCAGTATTTTATAGAGATGAGGAAGAGGCCATGGAAAGAAAAAAGGAGACCAGGAGAAAGTCGCTGCCTTTGTTGTAGCCTTAAGAGGAATATATTCTAAGTCTGATTCTCAGGGCTGCAAAAGAGCTTGATAGCTACTACCTTTAAGTGCTATGACTGTCTAAAGTTGGGCCGCCTTTTAAAAAAACCCCTGCAACAAGAAGTCTCCTGGGCTAGGCTCTAATTGCTAAGGTGCCTACTGGGAGTCAGATTACCCTCAGAGGGAGGCCCCTGAGTTCATATCCATCTTTTTTTTTTGCGGTACTGGGGATCGAACTTGGTACCTTGCACTTGCCAGACAGGCGCTTATGCCACTGAGCTATATCCCGGACCCCCAGAAATAAATCCTGAAGAATGGGAAACTAAACATAAAATAGAGCAATAAAAGCTTCTCCAGTTAAGATACACCTTAAAGATCATGCTATTTTTCCTTACCTGAGACAATATCCTTTAAGACTTGAAATTAAGAGATTATTGCCCATGATTGATAACTTACGGACACACGGTTTACTTGAACCCAGTAAATACATGCAACACTCTAGTCTTGGGAATTCAAAACCAGTGAGTAGAGGTTGGTATGGGACCTTAGACGGATGAATGGGGCAACAGTGTCAGTCCACCCAGGGGCACCCAGAAGGATGAATGGGGCAGTAGCGCCAGTCCACCCAGGGGTACCCGCACATGCTCCTTTCTCAAGAGCCCAGTAGATGCAAGTTGCTTGTCAGTGTTAGATTTAAAAGATTCCTTCTTTTGTGTTCCTTTACATACAGGGTCCCAGTTTACTTTTGCCTTTGAAAATCCTCAGAACCAGGCCTCTCAACTGATTTGGACTGCACTTCCTCAAGGATTCAGCGACAGTCCTCCTCCTCTGGGCAAGTGTTTCCCATGACTTGGCATGTTTTGAATTTTCCCAGGTCATGGTCTTACAATATGTAGATGATATACTGTTTTGTGACCCCTCAGAAGAGCTGTCCACCAAGGTACCTGTTCTCTGCTGAATTTTCTAGCAGGCAGAGGTTATAAGGTCTCTAGGTTTAAGACACAACTTTGCAGCCTTGAGGTAAAATATTTAGGCCTTATATCCAAGGGTACCCAAAGGCTGGGGGAAGGAGGAATTAAACCAACTCTTGGGCTTTCCACAGTCCAAGGCTCTAAAATAGCTGAGAGTATTCCGATGGATTATAGGTTCTTGTTGCCTTTGGATACCCAGATATGGTGAAATTGCACAGCCCCTCTATCAGCATATAAAAACCTAAAAGGCAGATACCACATTTTAACCTGGGAACCTGATTCCCAAACTGCATTCCAGAAGCTTATAGAAGCCCTTCTAAATGCACCAGCCCTGAGCCCACCAACAGTACACTGTTTCAGTTTGTAGTTGATGAAAGGTGGGGCCCGGCTTTGGTAGTGCTTACACAGATCAGCCTATAGTGGATGTGGCCCATAGATGAGACACTGTAGCAAAGGGATGGCCTGCTTGCAAGACACTGTAGCAAAAGAGAAAGAAACTGAGGCTGATGGACATGCCCATGAGCAGGTAATTCTCCACACAGAAGCAGCCAGAGCAGACTTGTTAGACAGTTACTGACCGTAACTGGACCCTCTTCTGTGATGCCAGCTCTTTCATGAATGATGGGACAAGAAAGGCAAAGTGCAGTGGCAACTTTACATCTGACCCCAGATAGTTTCTCACTTGTACCTGGGACGAGAGCTCAGCTTGCGCAACTCATGGCTCTGACCAGGGCCTTACAATTCAGAAAAGGACACAAATTCACTATTTATCCTGATTCAAGATATGCTTCCCTATTACTGCATGCCCACATGGTCATATGGAGAGAAAGAAACTATCTGACAGCCAATGGATCTACCATAAAGTATCATAAAATGGATGATATTCTTTAATCTCTCTATATGCTCTCCTAAGTGGCAGTGATTCACTGTGGATGACATGAAAAGGAAGCTGACAGAGTATCTCAAGGTAATCAACTGGCTGGTGCAGTTGCCAAAAAAAGCTGATTGAGGGCCTCCCCTTCCAGCCCCCTTTCATCCCTTTGTTCTTTTGGCTGATCTGGGGAGGGTCCCTTAACTATATACTTGGTCCAAAATTCTCAGTCAGAAATTGAATAGGCTCTCTTCTGTTGGTGTCATCAGTTCCTCCCATCAGGATGGTTCCAGTCAGATGGTAAATTGTTCCTTCCTGGTGCCAGTCAATGGAAAACTAAGTCTACATCAAAAAGACCCAGCAGATGGCCTCAGAATTTTTCATAGGAAAGGAACTTTTTCAGACAACACAGCAGAATATGCAAACAATAACTTTCGAAAAATTCAGATGCAAAAATTCATCTTACAGCGATCCATCTTACAGTCTTACATGCTTACCCTAAATGAGGACAATACTGCTAAAAATACAGGGGAATGATGGAAAGATGAGCACAAAAGGCAGATGAATAATAAATCACTGCAAATTTCAGAGTTCAATGCGTGTCTTGGTTTCTTTAAGCATAAATGAAGGAGGTATTAACAGTGAAAGACTAAAGGACTCCTTCAAACTTTTTCTTGGAGACAGGGTCTCACTATGTGGTCCAGGCTGGCTTCAACCTTGTGGTGATCCTTCTCCTTCAGCCTCTGAATTACAGGTGTGAGTCACCATGCCTGGCTTCTTCAAATTTCTTGATTAAAGTAGGTACATGCTTTGCCCAAGATAAATAAGATGTGTCTGCAAGGGAGAGTCTAAAGATCAAGAGACCAGCCTTACGCAATGCTGACGTGAAGACGATGCCCTTATCCTTTTCTGAACCCTAAAGAGGGGGGCTGCAGCACTTCACAGAAGCAAATGCCACCGACTACCAAAGAAACATCCTAGAGTCCTGATATCCATTCCTTTGTTTGCTTGGCTGTTGACGGCTCCTTGCCCGTTTGCCGGCTCACATCTAAGACAATGGAGCAATACTCTTTTGCTTTGTAGCCTACCGCGACCACAAGTAGTGAAAGAACTTTCAAAGGGTTGAGAAGAGGTCTCAGCCAGAAACATTTGAAGTAACCCTGTTAAGCAGGAACGCTGTTTACGGATACTGCAGGAAGAACTCATTATTCCTACCCGAACAATGAAGGAGCCCTGCTCCGCTGGCTCGCCTTAACCGTGGCCGGAGGGCAGATCTTGATCTTGTCTGAACTTGAGCAGAAACTCTAGGGGAAAAGAGCATCCAGCTTCAGCTTCAACAGGTGGACCGCGAGCCGCTCCCAGCCTTCTTCCGGGAACACACAGTCCCGCCCACTTTCCAGAGTACCTAGCTGCAGCCCGCCACTTCCACCCCATTGGTCGGGACACCGCCCACCACCCAATCGCAGCAGGGCACGCCCACACAGAGGGCGGGGCACGCCCACCCAGGGCCGGATCCCCGCCTACCGTGACAGGGCACGCCCACCTAGAGGGTTGGGTCCCGCCCACCCAGCCGGTCGGAGCCCGCCCTTCGCCCCACCACGGTGGGGCACGCCCACCCAGAGGGTCGGAGCCCCACCCGTCCCGGAAAGCCGGACTCCGGAAACGTTCGCAGCTGGCCTAGGCCGTCACGTACCTGTGTTGCTTTCCTTTCTGTGACTGACTCCCCCGACTCCGGGTGAGGACAGAGGGTCGACAGGCGAGTCAGGAGTAGTTCCTACTGTGCGGCTGGCTCACCGGGGAGCACACGCGGGCTCCAATGCTGGGATCGCCGGACAGCGCTCGGGCTCCGCGGTGGCCACGCTCTCCCGCGCGTCGCCCACGTGCCCCGCCGAGCCCACTTGCGCCTTCACTGTCCAGCACCGCGGTGCAACAGCCGGGCCGATGGACAGCCGCGTCCCAGAGGGTTCTCCGCCGCTGAATATGTGCGCTCCATGGGGGGCGGGAACCAGGGCTCGGCGCCGCCCCCTCTCGCGCCTGCTCCTTGAGCGCAGCCGCCTTCCCGCCTCTCTCCTTTCAGGTCTCCCGCTTCCGGTCTTTCTTCCTCCTTCCTTCCCGCCTTGTGTCTCTGCGCCTCCCTTGCAAGCCTTTGGGTTCCTGCTGCTGGAAATAGAAACCCGTGCTAGGAGCAGTGGGAATAGGCAGCGAGAGAATTTGAGCCGGAAGCTAGACCAATTGGCACTCCAGCTGTAAGGTCAGTTGTGATAAATGATAAATTTGCAGTCTCCAAAAATGGTAGTTGTGCTTGAGATTTTCTCCAAAGCAAGTTACTCAGTGATATGCACAACGACTACCTACTGTAAAAAGATACAGGTGTCAGAGAGGGCCAGCCACAGACATAGAGGAAAAACGTACAAGAGATTTCTGATGAAGCATTCTCACCCAAAATACATGTATGTTGATAATCCAACAATAAGAAAATGCACAACCTGACCAGAAGTAGGCAAAAAGTCTTCACAAAAGCCTCATTGTGAAAACAAGCATGTACAAAGACATGTAGCCTCAGGTAATATAAACGCAAGTTAAAACAATGAGATCGTACTGTTACCAGGCTTGGGGTGGTGGAATCTCTTTCTAAAGGTTATCTCTCCTTTCTCTGAACAAAGAATTGGTCAAGGTAAGTGGAAAAGCCAGCAAGGCTTTTATATTTATTAAAGGTATGAAAAGAAAAGAAATGTGTTGCGGAGTGAGTGTGGGCCAGTTAGAAGTAGAGCCATACTCTGGCCTTCTGAGCTGGCCACTGTGAAAGTTACAGTGGCAGAGAGCTCAGTGGCATTCTTTTGCATGTCTTACTCTTTGGGCTGACAGCAGATCTAGGCCACCTCATCATAAAACCTTCTTGAGGTCTTGGAAAAATAGCATTTTCAGATTGGCCCCAGGGACAGAGTGGTGGCTAAGTTTCCTGGGGCTCTGTGATTGACAGGTCACACCCACTAGCCCAGTGGCTGGTCACACCCTCATCTCGTGCCTCAATACTGTACTACACACATATCAGAATAGCTAAAAATCCAAAATACAGCAAATGCAGGTGAGGATGTGCAGCAATAGAAGCTCCCTTACTCCTGATAAGAGGCCACTCTGAAAAAGTTTGGCAGTTCTTACAGAGCTAGTTAATAGTTCTGTTATCAGCCATTTAGATCCATATATGCAGATTTGTTTGCTCACCATGGACCAAATCAAAATAGGCCATATATTTTGGGAAACAGGCATTAATTAAAGCTAGCGCCTAGAAGATGGAAGGGGCCTGTTTGCCTCCATCACCATCTCTTGTATAGGTGTGTACAAATCCTTCTTAGTAAGGAACAAAGGGGAGAGGACCGCAGAGAGAAAGAAGGTTGGAGAAGTTCAAGCGTAACAGCATCCCTAATCCAGTTGCTTTGCAAAAGCCCCACCTTTGAGCCAGTGAAGCTTTGGGAAGTAAATCTAGACATGAACTAAGCAGCACTGCAAAATGAAACTTTTAAAGAATGTTTTTCTTTTAGAGATAAACAACTTCTCCAAACTTCTTCCTGCTGAGCACAAAAGCAAAACTTCCTCCTCTTCTCAGCCCCACAGAAGTGGCAGTATTTGCAGATGTTGACACCAGCAGGCCTGGAGCCCAGTTTTGTTTTCCTCAAGAAAGGAGACAGTGAGCTATAGGTTACTGGAGCTGATAGACAGGTGTGGGGATCTGCACTGTCTCTTTGTATTCTTTGCTTTTGACTCTCAACATAAGTCTGGCTGGAAGCCCCCAGCAGTAGCTATGTCACTGTCTTACCATTAGATTGCCTTGAAATTTCTTCTGCCAGACAATCTCAGTCTCAGACCAAAGTCTCTGGACAACAGCAAATGCAGACAAACTTTTTGCCAAGCCATAACACATGTTGCCTGGAGTCCAACAGCCAATGCAGTCCTTTTTCCCAACAGAAACCTCCCCAGGTAGAAGTTTGATCAGCACTCTAGTCTTAAGCTCTGACCAGAATCTCCCATCAAGTTCAGGCTAAGGCTTTCCAGGGCTGTTGTTTTATTTTGTTTTGGTACCAGGAATCAAACTCAAGACCTCATGCCTGCCACAGTCACTGTGGCCAGGGTTCTTTCAGCTGGCATCTCCAAACCTTTCCTAACATGTCCCACAAGCCAGTTCTAAAGGCTCCTGAACCAGGTACAGTCACACCAACAACCCCACTTCTCTGGTGCCAAATTCTGTCTTAGTTACTTGTCTTATTGCTGAGACAAAGTACCTGACACCCAGCGTTAAAGGAGAGAAGGTTTATTTGGCTCAATTTGTAGAGATTTCAGTCCATAGTTGTCTGGGTCCAAGTCAGGTTGGCGTGGTAGAGGAGAAATAGGTCATGGTAGGCAAAAGACAACGCAAGCAAGCAGCCAGTGACGAGTAACTAGAGTAAGCCTCTCTGTCCCTTACATTGTAGCCAGCTCCCCACCCTTATGGCAGATAGCACTCACATCCTGAACTCTAGTACCCTTTATCTTTTTTTTTTAAATGGATTTAGGATGGGGTCTACAGGGTGTACAGTGTTTTACTATGTAGATTGGACTCCTAGTGATTCTCCTGTTTTCAGCCTCCCAAGTATTGGTATTACAGGCATGTACCCCAGGGGTGGGGTCAGCGTGGCATGCCGGAGATTGAACCCTGGCTGCTGCACTCTGCTGAAACAGGCACTTTAGTCCCCTAAGCTCTCTGGCTGGCCCCCTTTTATCTTATTGTTGCACCATGAATCAATCACACATGCTAGACCCAGTCACGTTGGAAAAAGCCTCACCTATGACTGCATGAGTCTTTGTTGGAACATCTAATCACAAACCACAACACAAGTTATCCTGTTGGGGACCACAAATTTACAGTGGCCAGTTTTACATATTTCCCTAAGGCATAAATAGAAGTTTGGGGTTATTGATAAGCCTTTTGAGATTTCCCATTATCTTTTCAGGGATAGGCCATCCTTTCCCACTAAGACTAAACTTAGACCACTGATATTAAAAAGCACTCGTAAGGCAAGATCCTTTCTAGCACAGGATCATCCCTGCCCATGTGAGTCCTCCCGGGATCATCTGATGCCTGAGTCGTCCACCTCAGAGCCTCCCACCATGCAACCTTGGATCTCCCAGTGGACCCTCCTATCACTGTGCACACCCAACATACACACCGACTGGCTTGGAGCGTCTTTGTGTCTGCCATCCCGGGGCGTCGACCGCCCAGCTCCTCTTCATGCCTTACTAAGTTTGTCTGTTTCTTTTTTCATTTTTGCCATACCACCATACAGCAGTTGGGGGTCCTGGCAGGTCCCTCCTACTGTCCAGCTTTGGAGCCAGCCTACTGTGGACTGAAAGTGGATCAAAACAAAATAAACCTCTTCCATTAATTGTTGTTTTTTTGTTATTAATGGGAAGCATGACTAGTAGTTTTCCCTAATGCTTCTACTGCTGCAGTATGATTCAGTGTTTGCATCCTTAGCTGAAAACTACATCCATTCAAACTTGAATTCCTGTGGCAGTTTTATTTGTGTTGCCAAATGTGAAATCAACTGAGATGCCTTTCAGTAGGTGAGTGGATACGTGGGGAGAGTTGTGGTTCCCCCCCTTGGTGGAATAGTATCCAGCACTAAAGTGAGTTATCAAAAGACATGGAAGAATCAAAGGCATATTTTATGTGAAGACAACCAGTTTGAAAAGTCCATACAATGTATGATCCCAACTGTAGGCATTCTGGAGAAGGCAAAATTTTGCAATCAGTAAAAGGATGTCTTTTTCAAGATGGAGGAAGGGAGGGAGAGAGAGATGGGTGAAGCACAGGGGAGTTTTTTTAGGGCAGTGAAGCTATTCTGATATTATAGTGGTGGGTACATGTCATAACACATAGGCCAGAATTCCCTAGAGATAGAATACCAGTAGGATGTAGAGATGGGAGATAGATGTGTGATTTATTAGAATTGGCTCTTGTGATTATGGAGGCTTAGAAATCACACGACAGACTCATCTGGAGACGTGGGTATGCTGGAAATAGGGTTCAGACCAAGGCCTGAGGCCTCAGCTCTAGGGAAGCAGGTGGTATAATGTTCATTCGGCATATGGTTATAATGGTGCTCAATTTATAATTATATCTTAGAACTTATAGGCATTTATGTACTCTATAGGAAAGCACCCAGAAAAATAGGGTTCTTTACTTGCCAGGGTTGCAAGTGTTCAGATTTTTTTGTGTGTCCTTTATGGCTAAGGCAAGGGTCCTGTGCATGATTTATGCCATCTCCTCATTTTGGCAGTCTTTGTAGAGATTTAATCAGTTTTATTGATCTTTTCAAAGAAATGATGTAGGGTTTTATGAATTTTCTGTTTCCACTATAATTGCTTTCCACTACCTGCTGTTTCTTACCTTCTGCTTGTGGTAAGTATATATTCTTTTTTCCTATTTCTTAGCACAGAAGATTCATTGAATCAAGAAATTACTTTTCTAATATGAGCAATAGATACTAAACTTTCCCCCAATCACTGCATTAGCTAGATCTGAAAATTTTTTCATTTATCTTTATTTTCACTCATACGTTTTTTTTTTTTTTCATACATTTTTTTTCTAATTTCTCTCAAGACTTCCCTGTTCACCTGTGGTTTATTTTGGTGCATTTTTTTTTTTTTTGTGGTGGGGGGTACTGGAGATCAGACTCAGGACCTTGCACCTGCCTGGCAGGCACTTACTGCCACTGAGCTACCTAGCCCACAGTTTGTTTTGTGAGCATATTAATAATTATGTACTGATTGTTTTCCATTATCATTTTATTGATTACTAGTTTTATCTACATTAAACTAGAATACATATATCACTTTAATTCTTCTAAATATTCTATGACTCAGGATAGTCTATTTTCATCAATATTCCGGGTGTAGTTGAAAATGGTGCTATTTTGCTTTTGTTGAGCGGAGCATTATGTAGGTGTCAATTAGATCCAGTTGGCTGATATTTTTCAGCTATTTGCATCTCTGCTGATTTTCTCTCTGCATCTATTACTGAGATAAATGGTTTCTAGTAGGAATACATCAGGAGGGGCTGCTTTCAAGCTTTTTTGTGTAGCTTTTTCTTTTGCACTCTTTCTTTTCTTACCTCCTTTTTTCCCTTTCCTTCCTTCCCTTGTTCTCTCTCTTTTCTCTTAGATCTCACTGTGTAGTGCAGCTTTCTCACCCTTCTGAGTGCTTGAGTTACAGAAGGGCCCTACCATGCCTGGCTTGGTCTTTAGTTTTTAATAGGTTTGTTGTGCTAAAGTTTATGCTATTTGGAACTAGAGATTTTGTTTCCATTTCTTTACTGAGACTTTCAACTTTATTGATTTACATAGTATTTATGACTCAGTTGAAGGTTTTGACTTGGCTTAATGATAAAAAAAAAACTATTTTGTATACTTTTGGAGGTCAAAAGTGAAATCAAGGGCTGGCGAGATGGCTCAGTGGTCTAAAGCACCTACTTGGAACAAGCTTGGCAAAGC
>NDGN011095229.1:0-10958 GCA_002564285.1 Tympanoctomys barrerae | reverse complement strand
GCTGGTTTGTGTCAACATTGAATTCCCCTGGCTATCCGAGGGGGAGGCTCTTCAGCCACCCCTCGATCTCTTTTGGCTGCTCTCTTTCCCTGTGCAGCCTCCTCAGAAGTAGGTGAGCAGGGCATGGGGGGCACACTAACTCACCAGCCTTGCTACTCTGTGTCGCTGGCTTTGCATCCAGCCTGCCTGGTTTGGAGGTACAGCCCTTGACCACTTTCATAAACAGATAAATAAAATAGAGAAAAGAACAACCATTCTACCTGGAGCAGGAGTTCTACATTGTGGAGCGGTGCATGGAGTTGGATCCACCTCCTCCTGTTCCCCTGGCACTGGAGGCTGTTCTGTGGAGTGTGAACTGAGAGCTACTACTTGTTAAAGAAAGCAGGTAATGTAAGAAGATATGCCCTCTTCCCCTTGCTCTTCTCCCTGCTCTTCTTCTCCTATTTCTTCCCTTTCTACCTCTGTTCCTTCCCTCCCTTCATCTTTCCTTTCTTCACTCATTTAGAGTTAAGAAGTTTTGCTCTTTGAAACTGATGGTCGTATTTCAGATTATTTTTTTCTTTCTTCCTTGTGCTTTCCTGACATACTACTCTGACACATGTCGTTTCTGAAATCAAAGTTTAATTTAACATTTTAAAATACTCACCCATTATTCCCTTCCCAGGGTACCCTGAAGCCCCAGTTGCTCAGCAGTGCAGTTGTTCACTATCAAGATGAAAATCATTCCAAGTTCAGAAACATAGTTTAAGTCCAAACTGCTACACAAAAATAGTGCCAGCAGCTGATGCAGCAGCAATAACAAGTGGTGGGATTTTGGACCTAAAGCTGAACCCCTGACCCCCACCAGCTTGGATGTGGCGTTAGCCAAGGAGTTTTCTTCTACTCCTTCTGGAGCTGGGGCCTCAAGCCTATCAAAGACATTTCCTGGTATCTCCTCATCCTTCCAAAGAGGAATTAGATAATCAACTTCTATATTCCTCAAGTGTCTTGGTCCATTCCTCCATTATAGCTCTCATGTGCATGAGTTTTTAAAGTTCTTTTACAAAATTCCTTAATTGGATAGTAAATGTTTTGTAGGAAAGAACTGTCTCTTTTTATCTCAGTTTCTCTGAATGTGATATAGCCTATCCATTTGATGGATGGTTTTCAAAGGAATGAATAAGCAGCTTTCATTATTCAGCCCATAAAATAAGGTGGTTGGACCAAACTCGTGTCCCTTGCATCTCTCAAGTTGAATTCGCCTCTGATTGCCAAATGATCTATAATAGAAGTATTTGTGAAACTGCAGCATATCATTTAGAAATTCTTTTTGACTGAGAGTGACAAATTCCCAAATAATAGTGTCTGAAGTAAGGCAGACACTATTCTTTTTTCTCTCATGTTGAAGACAGATGGAGGTAGTGCCCAGTCATCGGAGAGGTGGAACCCTTCTGGTCCTGTTCTACCTCTCTGCTGAATGGCTGCTGTTTCTATGTTGCTCTCCTGGCCCTCAGTGACTGCTGCCACCCTAGTCATTAAGTGTATATTTCAGGCAGCTGCAAGGAGCAATGAAAAGGAGAAAAAAAGTATTTTCTTTGTGAGTCACCTTTTCTTCAAGTCCCTACCAATGACTTACACACATAACATGCATCTGAGAGGGAGACTGGAAAGCATGAAATGACAGCCAGGTGAATTGTCATGCCCAGTATCATATGGGTCTCTTACTGAAGAGGAGGGAAGTCTCTACCCTCTCAGCAAGTGCCTTTCTGATGTCAGCTTGCTCCAGAGGACCACGGTTGGCCCTTGATAGTTGGCTCTGTGTTCAGCTGAGAGACTTCCTCTTTGTAGCCACCAGGAGTATCAGGCTACATACCTGTAGGATGGCTGATTTGGTAGCGTTGACCTTAGATGGTCATAAGCATCAGTGTGTTAGACAAAAACCTTAGGCTGTTGAAATGACCCTTAACAATGTTTCAATGTAGCCACTAAGAACAGGCATTTTTCTCATTTTTTCACACCCTGAACTGTAATATATTTTTTTCGACCCATAAGAGGCAAGTGTGCAAGGGTGTCTCTACAGTGAATGCTGTGACCCACTCTAGGAGCACTGGCACGGCTTCATCTGACACTCACAGACTCTGAGCATGAGAGGGTAAGTGATTTAAAAGGCAATGACTGAAATTCCTGAAAATGATTCAGTTTAATAAATGAAATCTCTGCATGCCACATTATAAAACTCATTATTTTGCACATCTAGCTTTATATCTAATAAAAATTATAATATCTATAGAAGACCGCCAAGCCAGGGCAAGCATGTGGGTGTGACTGAGCACATCTCTAGTCATACTCTTAAGACAAGGTTCTGTTTCCCCAAGGTTGTCAGAGTCTCCAATACATTGTTTGCTGGTGTTCATGCTTCTAACAGGGCCTCAGGCCTCCTTAGCAGTGGAATTTCAAGTGCATCATCAGGCAGTGGAAGCAAGATTATTTTTAGGGGCCAAGCATTCTCGTTGCTCTACACAAAATCAATCTGCCTGCTTCTACAGAGAGCTTTGGCTTGAGATTCTGAGTAGTTTTTCATTTTGATTGCTTTTATATTTTTAAGAGAATATTGAACTGTTTCCACGGTGACATTTCATAATCACAGAGTCTGGAACAAAAAAAAAAAAAATGCCATAGTAGTGAAGCTGGAGAAACAGGTTTCTACATAAAGTACCAGCAGTTTTGATGGAGCTGTCCAGCTTCCCTGTGCCACCCACTCTGAGGCCCATGGATAGTAACAAGGACATAGGAGACCAGGGACAAAAGCACCAGGGAACTTTGTTGTCCTGGAAAATCAAGGCAGTAATAGAAAATTATTGATGTCCTAGAATAATCCTGAAATTATACCTCTCTATTCCCTTTATTTGCTTAAACCCAAGTGAGCTACTATTTATGGTGCTTTATCATTTTAATTTCTGACCCTAAGGCAATGATAGAACGAAAGCAAGGTGGGGAGAAAAAGAAAAGCTGAATTCAAGCGTGATGAATTCCATCCCCCAACCAACCACACAGAAAGGTAGCTCCTCAGTTCAGGTTAGACAGCATGAGGGGTAGAAAGCCGCAAGTTAAATCCTGGCTTCTGGTCCTTGCTATGCCAACAATGAGCAGCAACCTTGGGTAAAAGAAAAGCTAATCACTTTGTCGACAAACACATAGAGGGAGTGAGCATTTTAGAATACCTTGTGCTGCAAAATTGGGTTTTGCTTTAAAAAATGGTTTCAGAAAAAGACATTATGTTCCATAGTACAGCCAAATAAACTTAGAGAAGCCTGTCCATGTCCCTCACCCCACGACAGTATCACGTTTCTCAGCACTGCATTATAAGTTCCGGGAAGATGGATGAGGGTTCTTAAACAACGAAAGGTTTCTTGAATTTGATCAAATATATATGTATTGCGCAGTCTCATTTGCACTTAGAGATCTCAAAGAATTAAGTTTTCTGTGGAACATAGTTTGAAAAATACTAGATTAAAATGATAATTAAAGACCATGGCAGTTTTTAAATATTGGGGATTTATGGCTTGCTAATGCTCCATTAAGTAGCACATCAAGCCCACTGGCACGCTGCGACAGCTGATGTTCAGATGATGACCTGTGCAGTTTTCAGCTCCTGGGGGGCAGGCTGAGCCAACAAAGAATGGATTAAACTCATGCTTCTTGCAGGTTAGGACTGGGCGAATTTTTATCAGTAGCACAAATGTGCATATGTGCGCTTGCACGCACCTACGGGTACCTGTGTGTCTGTGTGCCAGCGCGCACATATGGGTGCCTGTGTGTCTGTGTGCATGTGCGCGTGTACGGGTCCCCATGTGTCTGTGTGCCTTTTGGTGTGCTCTACTAAAGGGTAGAAGTTTTCAACTCCATACATGGATGGTTGTCCACATGGTGCATCCATAGTACGATCCCTAGTCGAGCTCTGCTAGAGGGAAAGTGGGGAAGCACCCCAAGGCCTTCTGGTACACGTTTGTGGAAAGCTCCTGCCAGATGCTCTGTGCTGTCAGACCCCCACACAGGTTCGGTTATCCACCAGAAGTGTGTCTAGAGGGCTTAGTTCTGGCTCTGCCTTGCATACTTTTCTCATTGCTGCGACAAAATACCTGACACCCAAAATTAAAGAATAAAAGTTTATTTCTCTGACAGTGTGTTGCAGTTTTAGTCCTCAATAGGCTGGCTCCAGGGCAGGGTGGTATGACAGAGGGGCAATGCAGAAGAGAAAACAGTCCTGGTGGGCAGAGGACAGCAAAACAACAAGGGATCGTAATCAGATCTTTCTGCCCATTGATCTTACTAGCCTACTTAGGCGGGAGCACTCACACCCTTCATTCTAGTGCTTGCAGCCTAGCCCTGCACCTTGACTCAATCCCAGCAACACATTCTAGATCCAGCCCCCTCTAAAAGAGCCTCCCTCTGATTGCATGGGGCTTCTGGGGACATCTGCTCACAAGCCATAACAGTGACTCTTCAAGTTGTCTCTGTACCTTAGTATCCTCGTTTGTGAAATGGGAATAATAGTAGGCACCTCGTAATGGTAAAAAGCATGTGAAAGCTGGATGTGGTGGCACAAGCTTGTAATACCAGTACTCTGGGAGGCTAAGGCAGGAGAATCACGAGCTAAAGGCTAGGCAAGCTGAGTCTGCACGTAAGTGTTGAGGATAGAGTTCAGTGGGAAGGCTCCGGCCTCAACCCCCAGTACAAGAGCAGTCGGGGAGGTATGTGTCAACCATGCGGTGCATTAGAGGGGCTCATTAGAAACTTTAAACTTCTCGATGTGTCTTCTGCAGGCCTGCAGTGTAACTGCTAAACTTGGACCCTGTGTCGCAGTAGCAAAGAGTGAGTGCCCCTTCCGGGCATAAAGTGCTTCATAAATCAATCCTAAAACTTGAACTTAGAAATAAACTAGTACGCCCCCTCCTGCTAAGTCCATTGACAAAGGAATTGGAGTATTCTTTTCCTTTGTGCCATTCTAGTTACTTCTTTATAAACCCCAGCTTTTGTTCCTCCCGCAATGACCCTGAACACCAGGCTCTCTCTTCCTGTCTCTTCCTCACTCCCTGACTGTGCATCACAGACTCTCACCTGCCCTCTACACCCAGGCTGTGAGCACACACCCGAGGGCAGAGACTAGGGCTGCCTCTGCCTGCCAGCTTTCGCTCCAGTGCTTAGCACGGTGTTTGGCATACAGAAGGTGCTGAATAAATATTTGAATGAATGAATAAATGTTCTCTTTCCACTTCCTCCTGAGAGCTCACTCCTTGCAAATTTTGCACCAAGTCTGTGCACCAGAAATACACCGCCCCTAGAGCTGTGCCTGTTCCTACCCTGTGTGGGAATCTAAACAGTGACAAGTGAAAGGTTACATCCTAAAGGCTTTGGGTCCTCCTAGTCCCAAGTGGGCCTTGACAGGGCTGGGGAAAAAAGAAGGAAGCCGCAGGAGATCAGTCAGAAAGCGTCTCCGTTCTGTGGTCTTCTCCTGCTACTGACCACAAGTAGCTGCTCACCTAGCTTGGCTCCACTTACAGGCTTTCTACCTGACTCTGCAGCTACACAACTTGGAAGGATTCATCTCTAGAGGGCTCCTATTTGCAAGAGTCCTGACTTTTTCTCCATGCAGTGACAGGTTGACTTGACTGCCTGGCTTCTGACCCCAGTCCCCCGCAGACACCCACAGCCCCTTGGTGCTGTGTTCCCTCAGGCTGGCTTTGATCCCTCTCCTCTCAACCTGCTGCCACCCATGTCCCTGTGTGATGGAATGACTCACTCAACAATATTTGCTTTTGGAAACATAGCCCAAGGGCAAGATTATGCCTGGATTTAAATATCCAAACTGCATTTCTTCTCTGTTGCGGTGATGGAATTGGGTTCTGTGGAATTTTTCCAAACCTATGTGCTGGTATGTTTGGCAGGCTCTGCAGCTTTGTCAGGTACCATCATGGCCTTGGTTTGACTCATTAGCTATTCCTCAGCTGACCCTGGAGGACCGCCCTGTTTCCTGGGATCCTTTTCCCTCAAACCGGAACATGGAGATCCTGGGAAGAAAGAGCGCTAAATAAAGGCCAGTGGTGGTGTTTACTTAGAACAGATGGTGACAGGATCCCGAGCTTTCTCTCTGCACATTATTCCAGGAGAATTTTCTGGGTCTGATACAGCTCAGAAAGGATGAATTCAGACACATTCGCTCTCTGGGCTTGTCTACAAAGAGCGCGTTGAAACTCATTATTCATTTTTAAAAATAGAGACCTGTGTCGCGAGTTCCACTGCTATGTTCATAGTATGTGCAGCAGCAGCAGCACACTGGGAGAAGCCAGGCTGAGCGTCTGCAGATTTGCGTTCTTCTCCTGGCTAAGAAGAGTTACTTAATTTCTCTCGTTCCATTTCCTTATAATTTCAGCTGTTTATAGTTTCCTTATATTACAATGACTCTAATAATATGCCAGGCTTAAAATAATATGGGCAGCAACAAAAGCTCCTACTTATCTAGGGCTCATGAGCACTGAGTACTCCTCAAAGAATTCTGAAATATCCAACTATTCATCCCACAAATAAATAACTGAGACAGAAAGAAAAATCCAAGACCTTTTGAGAAACTTTATGTTTTTTTCCTATGGGTTTTAGGTTAGTACTGTCTCTCTCAAGCCTGGCTTAATACAGCCTCTGCCATGTGAGGAGTAGGTTTATCTGAGTCCTGGGTGTCGCTGCACCATAAAGTGCATGCTTTCAAATCCACCTTTGTCTACCCTGCATCTGGCACGAATCGTAGCTGGTAAAGGTGCTCAGTAAGTGTAAGACCGGGACGTGGATCCAGGCCACTAACATGTAAGTTGCAGAGAGGACAAAAGAAGACTGGCACGGTCTTTTCTCTACTCCTCCGGGTCTGGACTCATGCTGGACAAAGGTACATGGATGAGTCTAACAGAAAAACAGTAAAGAACCTACGGACTAAGTCCATATGGGTAAAACTGCCCATGGATCTGTGGAGCAGCAGTAGCAGAAGTCAAGGCCAGGTAGGCTGGGGATTTAGCCGCCAGCCCTGGGCCCTCCAAGCAGAGAGGGGCTTCTGGCACCAGTGCAGGAGTTAGCGGTTAGATGGGCAGCTCACAACCCCGCCCCCTCCCCCTTGAGTACAGTCATGGTGTAGGAGAATTGGATCGCAAGCTGCTACGAGGAATAAAAATTGGTATCTCTTCTCTGAAACAAGCAAGCTTCTCTCAGAAATTCGGTTCTTTAGACGACTAGGAGGTCCACGATGAGGCAGTCCAGGCGAGGCTCCTGTGCGCGTGCATCTGGCAGGTTTGCAAGCACATTAGGCAATGCTTCCGCCCCCGCACAGACGGGGTCATCCTGTGAATGGCTGGAGCTGCGACTGTACTGCTGTCAGGTCCCCGGCCACGGCCTGCTCTCTATAATCTGCATTCATTCATCTTTCTCACTTCACGTTTGTTTTTTGCTTTGCCTCATTTGGATGCTAGGAATTAAAAAGCAAGCATCAAATCGTATTTTACATGTGCGCAGCTCAGACTTCTCCACTTGCCGTTGACTTTACAATAGGATTACTACTGAGAAGATTCATGGTAGAGGCCCTTCGGGTTCTAACAATCAAGAAAACTTAAAAGCTTTGGGGTTGGCGATGACAATCCAAACCTCATAAGCCAATGGTTATGTAACTGAAAGACACAAACAGCAAAATCAGAAACTCCTAAAACCGTGCTTTATATTTGGAGTCAAGGGACCCCAAAGGGGACTAAGCACCTGCTTAGACAAGCTGGGGTTGGATCCACAGCACCACATGCCATGCAAGGTCCGCTCCTGGGCACACTGAGCCAGCCACAAAGTTGGATCGGTGGCACAGGCCTGCAGTCCCAACACCAGTGCTGGGGAGGCTGCAAACAGGAGGATCACTGTGAGTCTGAGCTGCTTACTGAGATCCTGTACCTAATACATTTTTTAAAATTTGGAGTCAAGATTATAGCATATAATGCTATTTTGTCAACTCTTAAAATTTATTCTTTATTGAGCTAAAACTTTGGAATGAAGAATCCTAACAGGATTTTTGGTGTAATTGAATTGATGGAGGGTTAGATGGCAGCTTTGGTGTCAGCCACGACCTTCCTCCTGACTTTGTAAAACTCGCCTATCTTAGCTCTTTGAAATGGACAGTAACATATCATGTTTTGTAAACTGAGATTTAGCCACTAACCTTAGCAAAAGAGAGGAAGGGAGACACAGGCTAGACCTGAGAAATCCTTCCTAAGTTTTCCAGCCTCTTCAGATCTCAGTACAAATGTCTGTTCAAAGAAGATGGCAATAATAAAAATAATTATAGTGGTAGCCATGGCTAACATCTGAAAATGTCCTTTGTGCCAGATACTGTGCGTCATGCTTTATAACAACTGTATCATTTAATTCTTACAACTCCAGCATGAGGTGGCAACTTTTTTATCCCCAAAATATCAATAAAGAGACATGGTTTAAAAGTGTTTTAAAAACTGACACTCCAAACTAGGTCAGAGTCCCTTGTTATGCCCTGTGTTTTTCTTTCATATCAATTATCAAAACTCCTACTTAAATATTTGTGTTACTTGTGCAAGGCCTGCCTTGCATGAGATTACAAACTCCATTAGAATACTTGTTCTATTTGCATACAGTTGGGTTGCCTTACTAATTACAGAATGAATGAGCTAGATGTGTTCCCTGGTCTAGCAGCTGTAAGGACAGAGTACCTGAGTCCATGAGGAGAGATACTAAACCATAATGTAGACAAGAAGCCAATCCTTGGGGTTTAGTTAGGGAGTAAGGGATTTTGATAGCCAAGGGAGTTCCAGAAACAGGAAAGCCTTGGTAGACACACAACAGCCAGAGATAACTGAAAAGCAGTAAGATCCCATCCCCAGGCTGTCAGCTAATGAATGAGATCTTGGTTCCTAGAAGGTAGAATGGGTACACAATACCATTATCCAGAATATTGCCTTATATGATGTCAGTTACAAGTGGTTAATTGTGGTCTAAATAATTTATATAGAAAGTCCCAGAAATAAGCAATTCATGCACTTTAAACTGCAAGATGTTCTGATCAGCAAAATGAAATCTCTCACTCTCCCACTTCCTCCAGGTTAATATATGGCTCATCCTTTTGCCTGGTGTGTCCACCTTGTATGTACTACCCATCTGCGAGTCATTCAACAGCCACCTTGGTGATCACATCAATTGTTCTGCACTCTCAATCTTTGTGTTCAAGTCACCCTTATTTTACTGGATAAGAACCCACAAAATACAAGAATAGTGATGCTGGCTATTCAGATATACCAAAGAGAAGCAAAAAAGTGCTTCTTTTTAAATGAAGTGGTAAAACTTTATAAGTGAAGAATGACTGTATATAGGATTCAGTATTATCTATAACTTTAGCATCTACTGAGGGTCTTAGACTATATTCCTTGCAGTGAAAGGGGGACCACTATAGTGGAAAAAGTGTAAGCTTTGAAACCAGAAAAGATCTAGATTCCAACCTAAGAGTGATAACTCACAGCTCAGTATAATTTTGTAATGTCCTAAACTTACCTAAAAGCTGGGAATAAATCTTGCCTGGGGAAGCTGGCAAGGCACTGGCTGTTTACAATTTATTGGGTACTGAGGACAGGCTAGATGCATGGGTGAACACTTTACGTGCCTTAGCTCACTTGTACTTCATGGTGATTCTGTGATGCAGGAGTGTCAGCAGCATTTTACAGAACAACACTGGAATCCGAGAGCCATACCTATGGGCAGAAGCAGGCGAGCGCAGAAGAAACTGGGTGGTTGTAAGTTTGGACAGTCAGGCTGGGAAAGCGATGAATTCAGTTCCTTCTTTTCCCTACAGATCTCATAATGATCCATTTCAACAAGGGCAGGATCATACAATCTTCTTCAGTCCTGCACGCCAGCTAATCAGCTTCCTCTTAGGAGTTGACATGCAAAGCAAAACCTGGCTGTCTTTTCTTTCCAGTTCTATATGATCTTGACATTTGCTTTTGCTATTCTGATGCCATAATTAATTACTAGATTCCCTCTTCTATCATGGTATCAAGAAAACTCAAAAAACAGGAGAGAAACTACAGGACACTTTTGGGAGCCAGAGCTCATTTGAAGCCATTAGAAAGAGAAGGGGAATGCCTCCTTTAAACCTTATTGAATTCCCAAACATGTAGGGCCCATCTGTTTCTCTTTTTTTGACCACACTCTGCATTACAAAATATTTTCTCAGCCAGGTGTGGTGGCAGGCATTTGTAGTCCCAGATCTCTGGGAGGCTAAGGTAGGAGAATAGAAAGTTTGAGCCCAGACTGAGAAACTTAGTCATATAATGATGAAATAGCTAGCTCTAAAAACTGTAAAAAATAAGTCCATCATCTCACAAAGTTTAAGAATAAAATTACAAACAACAAGGGAGAGACATTAGAAGAGTATTTATTCAAAGTATATAAAGAAAAATTAAATAACTATCAGCAGCCAGAAGAGGCCCCAGAAGATGAAGTGTCATGTGGGTTCTTTGCACAGAATCTTTTAAGGATAAGCAGAGCATGAGAATTTGCTCAGCTGTCCAATCGTTACGATCACAGGTGGCCCCTGAGTTTCAAATGACCAGTTTTGGTCATTTCTCAGGTCATTTCTCAGGCTTTCTAAACCATTTACTCAACATACAGAGTTCAAAGAAAACAGTTTAAAAGAAAGCTAGCTGTTCTGCATTTTTGACTTCCTGAAAACTAAGCCCCGAATGTAAGAAGGGGTTGCATCGCATCTCTCCCAAGGAAGTTCTTTCTAGATCAAAGTCCTTCTGCCTATCCTTAGTCTAAAATCCCACCAGCAAGGCTGACTCAATCTTAGATCCTATTTCTTGCCAACTGACAATTCATAGGCTAAAAATTAAACTGCCTCTTAATGTGACACTGCATCATAATAAAAGAAATAA
>NDGN011095209.1:0-11869 GCA_002564285.1 Tympanoctomys barrerae | reverse complement strand
CAGGGCTAGATAGAAAACACCATGGGGGAGCGGGACTGAACGGTGATGAGCACCCAGAGATGACCCCACCGAGTGGGAACAGACAGCTGCATGCTGACTAATCTCAGACTTTGTGAGTCAAAAGAAATCCCAATATGTTTGAGCTAGCCGAGGCTTTAGGCTTCCAGGAAATGGGTAGGGCCTGTCAGACAGAGACAGGGGATGGTCACGCAGGGAAAACGGGACGGCTCTGAGGCGGGTCACCGAGCCCCAGAGCAGCAGAGCTACGGGAACATCAGGTCTGCAAGGTCACACCGCTACTGCCCGTGGAATCCCCAGCCCACTCTGCCCATACGGACACCAGCAGGCCGAGGCAGGCTGCTCCTCCCTGGCCTGGCTGTCTTCTGTGCCCAGGGCAGCAGGGGTCCTGCAGGAGCTGAAGGAGACGCTGCCCCATCTGGACAGGGCAGCACCGGACAGGCAGAGAGCAGGCCTTCTCTGCAGAGTTCAGGCCTGCCGGTTAGCAAACACCAACCCAGCCCTGCTGCGCAACAGAACTGGGGAGGCAGAGAAGAGCGGGCTATGAGCCTTCCTGTCCCAGAAACCTGAGGAGACACACCCCGAAACCATCCCAGCGAGGGAGGAGAGCTACGATTCTGGATGTGAGTGCTGATGGAGTACAGGAGGGAGCGCTTTTTCACCCGGAGAGATTTTAAAAGGACTGGTTTTTGGTCAGATCGGGAGTCTGTGGTGCCAGCTGGCACGGGAGGATATTCTGGACTGGGGACAGATGGCGCAGAGGTGGCCGCGAGGGGGCCTGGCAGCCCCGTGCAACTGACGCAGGCTTATTTAGCCCTGCTTGGAGTCAGGAAGGGGAGAAGACGTTGCCTCCTCTAGCACAACTTCAGTTCACGCTCGGGAGTATTCCCCCAAAGCCTTGAGACTGAAACCTTCATCAGCAACCACTTTTCTACCCGTAAAGACACAGGAGCACAATTCTCTGACTCTGGGAGGCCTCCGTAGATGAGCCTGCTCCTTTCTTCTCAAAAGCTCTCACCCAGGGCTGCCCACACCCAGCCTGCCCTTCAAGGACAGCAACTGCTGGTCAGAGTCTACACTCGAAGAAAGAGAGGGGAAGACAGGGTCTGCGCAGAGCTACCTGACAGCCTGAGACACCCTCCTGACACCAGCAAGGCAGCTCTGAGCTGCTCAGCCCTGCAGCCTCATTGATTACAGGAGGGGGACTCATGGGCCAGGCTGGTCCTCCATGCCTGGCTGGTGCTTAGGGGACACCTGGCCTCTAGCCACCATGTGCCAGGAGCACCTCCCAGGTGGGGCAAACACAGCTGTCCTAGACAACATACACACTTATTTGCGTGGGCATTCGTTAGATAAAATCTATTAGTATAATTATTTTTGCCTGTTTTCTTTTCATCCTTATTGTGCCTGCTGAAAACTTGGTTCATGACAGTCTGTATTTCTGTTAGACTGGGGTCAGGTGAGGGCCTGCGCAGGGACAGGATGCTCCCTGCCTGCGAGCACAGGGTGTACCCTCTCTGGTCAGCAGCCCAAGGAAGCCATGAGGACACTGCACTGTTGTGGACATGGACCCAGCCACTCAACCAGGGCCGAGACAGGTGGCTCTGTGGGGCGCGCAGGGCCACAGAGGGTGCTGGGTCCCACAGTCCCAACTTAAGGGTTTGGGATTATATCCCAGAGCAATGGGCAAGGAATCCAGGGAATAGCAGGATAGGTTAGGTTGTCCCTCTGGAAGCAGCAGTATGCTGGCCATAGTGAGGCACAGACGCCACTTGTGCAACAACAAAAGCAGGACCATGAGGTGGGGGATGCCTCCCTGCCCCAGCCACGTGTGGCCCTGGGCCCTCAGCAGCTCCCAGGCCAGGGCACCAAGTAAGGTCAGGGAGGCCACTTCCTTTCCAGAGCAGAGACAAGTGGTTCATTCTACTCGTATCAGATTGGATGACGAACATCCTCTTTCCTCCAGAGTGGCTAAATGAAGCTGTTTTTATTTCCATTTGGGTTCTGGGACTACATCCCTGATGGCTTCGGTTGAAAACACTGTTTTGATCTTCTGTAACGCTGGAGCGTTCTCTGATCCCAGGGTCTGGCACTCCTGCAGCTCCACAGGGTTCCCTGCACCCGGGGTCTGCATCCCTGCCCAGCGGCCCTTGCACCCTCCCAGCTCAAGCGCGCCAGCCAAGCAGCAGCCTCTGGAGCACACTGCTCTGGCATTTTCCATCTGGTGCTTGTTCTCTGCTCCCAGATCCGCCTTCCCCAGCTCCCCAGCCACTTTGCGGCTGTGAGTCACAGCTGAGTCATGCCTGGCTGGGATGCCAAGCCAGGAAAACGTCTCTGGGCACACCTGGGGAAGGGTGTCGGCAACCATCTGATCCGGTCTACATGGGTGTGCGCTGCCCTGAGCAGGGTTAGGAGTCAGGAGAGAAAGGCCTCCCTCTTCTTCTTCCCTCTAATTTGCATCCTGTGCTTCCTTTTCTGGAAAGAGCCCTAAAGTGCAATGAGGCTTAGCCACCCACTTCCAGCTCTGGCGGCAGCTGCCTCGGTCATGCCCAGGACACCTGCTGGCACTGTCACTTGCCTGTCCACCCATAGCCCAAGGCTCATCTGCAAGATGGGAGGCGGGCGCTGGAGGCGGAGGTGCCGGAGGTGCTGCACTTTCTCATTTCTAACTAATGACAAAGCAGGCATCAGGACTCACACATGGCATGGAGGGCAAGCCACAGGGGAACCTGGCACCAAGGGCCTTGACCTCCAATGCTTGGGCGCACAGGGTCAGAACAGACTAGGAGGGCAGAGTGACTGCCAACGCTGAGGGGTTTCTTTTTTGGGTGATGGAAGCGTTCTAAAATTAAACGTGATGGTCGAACCACACGGTAAAGTTACTAAAAATACTGCATTATATATTTGAAGTGGGTGGAGTTTTGGACATAAAGAACAGATCTCAATAGCTCTCAGAGGAAAGGAAGGAGGCAGAGAAGGCGTGACCAGAGTCAGAGGCCGCACAGGGCAGCTCTCCTCCCACTGCCTGGAGATGAGCCCAGGCCAGGGGTGCCGGGCTGCGGGGCATTGCTCTGGGGGAGCACAGGGCTACCTGGGCCCTGAGAACACAGGGAGAAGACAGGGAGGCAACAGGCGGCAGCGGGATGGGCTGGCACAGGTAGGCAGAGGCTCTGTGCTGTCCCCAGCTGGCCTTTAGGACACACCCACAAGGGACCTCAAAGGTGACTTGTGTCCCGCTCAGGGAAGCTGCAAAGTGGAGAGCCAGGGAACCCAGAGGAACATAGCCTGCTTGGGTCCGCCTCTGCCTGGCTCCTCCCCTGTGACAGGGACAGCACTGCTGGCCTCCAACGGCCTGCTTTTGTGAAGGCTGCACTGCCAGCCTGGGAATAACCCCAACAAACAGGGGCTAGGACGACTTGAGAGCCACACCCACAGACGCACCGTCCCACACTTGCCCCCCATGTACCCTCTCAGGTCACTCCTCCTGACCCCTTCTTACCCCCTAGGCTCCTTGGTGGGGTGCTGTCACTAGCTCTGAACTCTTGAGGCAAGAGGGTGCCAAAGGCGGAGAGAGGGAGGGCGGGGTGGAAGGCGGTGGGTGGCGGCAGTTGCATGATAAAGGCGTGCTGGGTTTCGGGGAGGAGACCTGAGATGCTGGCAATGAGAGCGCCAACGGGGAATGAGAAGCTGGGGACTGAGGAAAGGGACAGGCAGATGCTGCCTTCACTGGGGTGTGTGTGCTATTTCAATTTGGTAATAGGTGTGTGGGTCAAAAGGACAACAAATAAACCAACGAGGATCCTGGGGTGCCTGGTAAGGGCAAGGAAAAAGGTAGGCGGCAGAGACTCCAGGCGCACAGGCAGGCTGCCGCGTCCCCTGTTGCCCACCACACCCAGAACCAGTAAGTTCTGTGGGCCCTGGAGGGCTCACTCCCTGCTGCGATGGCCAGTGGGGTTCAAAGCTCTAGGCACCTCAGCCCCAGTCCTTGCAAGGGACGTGGTGGGCACAACCTCTCCTGACATCAGTGCCTCCTCTATGCAGCGGCCAGCTGGCAGCACCAAGGGGCGACTCCTCCACTAAGTCTAAAACGATGTTTCAGAGCACCTGCGGAGGCCACGGGGGAACCTGCATCCTATCAGGAAGGGCAGAAGCCACAGGTGCTGCAATGGGAAAGCGGGGACCTATCCGGCAGTCATCAGCCCCCTCTGTCCACTAAAAGCTTCATGCCCTTGGGTAGACTGCTTCACTTCGGGGACCCTCACCCATAAAACATAAACATTGCATGATTCCTGGAAAGCTGCAAGGATCACAGATGCTTTCCTCGAAAATACTCGAATCCCTGCCATTACCCCTACAAATAACCTTCTGCCACCCTTTCCCCTAAGTGTCAGTGGATGTTAAAGATGCAACATTCATGGGTTGATCTATGTCCCCCTAAGATAAATGCTGAAGCCCTAATCCTGGCACCTGTGAATTTCTGCTCATTTGGAAACAGGGTCTTCATGGTATGGTGAATTAGGATGAGGTCACCGTAGAGCAGCGTGACCCTATGCCCATTCTGCACCCTTCTGAGAAGTGAGAACAGCAGTATAGACAGGAAGGGAAGATGATGGGAAGCTACACATACAGGAACAAGATGGCCTCATGGCCATGGAGGCAGAGCCAGGGGCTGGGGAGAGGCCGGAAGGAGTCAGCCCTGCGATGCCCTGGCTGTGGACTTCTGGTCTCAGGGACTCTGAGACAGTACACTTCTGTTGTTCTGAGACACCTAGTCTGCAGCGCTTTGTTTCAGCTGCCCCAGGAAATGAGCAGGGAAGGTCGCTTGGTTTTCTCTGCACAGTGCTTGAATCTTTCTCCCCAATATCAGCCAGCAACCGATGCCTCATCTCCAGGAAAAGGAAGCCAATTCAGCACCTGCCGAAGCAGCGACTCCTCCCACCCTAAACAGGTCTCATCCTCAGAAGCTCATGCCTTCCACAAACTCCTAATGAGTCCCTACTATGTGCCCGGCACTGTTTTAGGCACTGTTAATGCACAGCACATGGGGAACAGACAATAAAAGTGTTTTCAATAAACAAGCTCAATTCTGATGTTGTTATGGAGAAGACAGATGCAGTGTGATTGGATGCACTGTCACCAGAGGAAGAGACCCAACTTTGATGGTAAGGGAAGGTCCCATGGAAGACGTGGCATTGGAGCAGCGTTATGGCTTATGTTCAGATGTCTCCCAGAGCCTCATGTGGTCACAGGTGAGGCTTTTTGAGAGGTGGCTGGATTGAGAGTGAGTGATGCTGGGATTGATTCATGGTATAATGCTAAGCTCAAGGTCACTGGGGTTACAGGGGCATGCTGCCCACCCTTAGTAGACTGGATAAAATAAAAGGGGCTGAAAGACCCTGGTAAGGCCCCTTGTGGCTCTTGCTATCTTGTTGGGCCATGAACTATTTTCCTCTGCAGTGTCCTTCTACCAAACCATTCCAAACTTTGGAATGTCGGGTATAAAATAACTCAGACACTCAGTTACCTGGATGACAGGGAAGTAGCCATGGGAATATGGCAGAAGGAACAGCTGTTGCAAAGGCCCCATGGTTGACTGAGCGAGGCCTAGAAAGATGGCAGGCCCTTTGCAAGCAAGAGCCATCAGGGGAGGTCAGGGAAGATGTCTGAGCTTCAGCCCCACCATGCTGGGCCAGGAGAACTGCTGAGAGTTCAAGGACTGCACAGAGAAACCCCATCTCAAGACACCAGGGATTTTGGGACTTTCTAACTATATTTGTTCTGCTCTACAACAGACCTGAGCTGTCTGTAACCCTGGTTCTTGGTCCTCTCCCTCCTCAGCCCTCATCCAGTCACCCCAGAGCAGGCACACTAAGTCCTCTTGCTCTTCTCCTATGACCTTCATTACACAGCGCTGTCCAAAAATGAATGCAACAGTGTAGGCACAGGGCCGCCTGGGAGCTCTCGTCCAGACCCCGGAGTGCCCAGCCCTCTCTGCCACTCTGCCTTGCACTGCCAACCTCCTGAAACACACACCAGGCAGCTTCCTGAGGTCCTGAAAGAGCTGCTAGATCCAGAGGGCGGGACATACCTTGCTCTTCTCTGAGCATAGCTGTGCCTTGGGGCGTGGTGGGAGTGGGTGCCAGCCTGACCCATACAATGCCACGTATAAAGCCCTGATTAAAGCAAACACGACTCCTGGGCAGCGCCTTAAGATTTGCAACATTCCTCTTCCGGAACGGCCTTGTTCGCTTGCACCACACGCCTGAAGACACCTGAATGATTTGGAAACGCCAGCTCTTGAGCAAAGACAGGCTCTGCAATCTCACTTCCTTCTAGATTGCCCAAAGCCTGTAAACAAATCTGAGTTGGTGTGTGGGCTAAAAAAGCAAGAGGGTGAGCCACACTGGTTGGCCAGACTGGCTTGGGCAGTGGCCAGGGTGGAGGACGTCGTGGGGAAGGGCCAGGGCCCCTGGTGGGAGGGGCAGCTCACCTGCATCTGCCCCAGGTCCCCTGGGTGAGAGGCTGCAACATCTGGCATCAGCAGCTGGATTAACCCTTGGCATTGCCTTTCTGGGATGCAGGGACAACATTGCCTGACACTCCCCAGTTCATGAGCAAGAAAAGCTAAGAGAGTGGGGCGCAGCACCTGGTGAGGGCTAAGGGCTCAGGCCATCACGGCAGGGGGCTTCACTCCTCCCTTCCTGGTGGTGGCTGATGCCCTAAGACTTTCTGCTTTCTGTATTTCTTTTAACCTGATTGCTTCCCTTTTGTGAAAGTAAAAATGAAGATGGGGCGTGAGAGGCGAAGAAGAAGAGGAAATTGAGGTAGGCATACAGCAGGGCCCCACAAAAGCAGCCTCTTCGTGCTGTCTGGGGCGCCTAGAAAGCAGTCACCTTTGAAAAACTACATTTTTCTCGTAAGGACAGAAACACAGCTGCGGTCTCCGCAGCATCTTCTCCTGCATGAAGCATGGTCACAGACTCCCAGGCTTGCACTTATTTACCACCTGGGGGGCTTCTCAGGGCTTCAGCTGTGACACCCTCACATAACAGGAGCACACACTCAGAGGAAGCAGAGCTGCCATCCTGGTGACAACTCGGGAAGGAGCGTGAGAATGAAACCAGAGATGGAAGCACTGTCCCGAGAGCCCCTTGGTATCTGGGATGGAAAAAACAAACCTCTTGAGTCAACTTTTTCACTGAGCTGATTTCAACAGCCTGAGCTACAAAGGTGTAAGCGGTTCTATTTTTGAACAAAGCGGGTTAAAATCACAGCAGCAGGGAGACTGGACCACAGGGAGCCCTGCTTCCCCCATGAAGGGGTGGAGAGGATGGAAGAGATGCTCTAAACACCCCACCTCCTACCCCACAACAGTGCTAAGCATCTCTGCTGCCCTGCTTTGGGCTGAGGGCAACTGCTGCTTCCAATGGGATGGATCTGAACAGCGGCATCGGTTACAGGGCTGGATGGTGCGGCTGGAGCAGGGGTCCTGACAGCTCTCAGCCTGCACGGACACTGGTCCTCAGAAAGCCACCACCGCATGGGCCTGCCCTGTGCCCGATCCTTCTGCACGTTGGCACTCATGCCCAGAGAAACTTGAGCTGGCAGAGCCTTCTTCCTCTTCTCCGTTCTATCTTCCCACATCCAGCCCCCCATCGCCCCAGCAAACTCAGAGCCATCAGAAGGGGCCCATGACCCGCCCCTGAGAAGCGGAGCTCGACACCTTTCAGTCTCCAGAGCCCGAAGGGGAGCTCCCAAGCCGTATGCACACTGCTGTGCCCACCAGCCTCTGCCCGCTGGGCCCCGGAGCAGAGCAGTGTGTAACAGTACAGGCATTGTGGCCAGGGAGGCCAAAGGCCAGCGTCGCTACCCTCAGCTCCTCCTGTCAGCCCGTGCTCTGCTGCCACGCAGCAGCTCCCGTTCCCGAGTCAGGGTATCTTCTGCTCAGGGCGACAGCATCTGCCAGCGCCGCGGGGGACAGCCCTGGGCACGGCCGGGGCCCCGAGCCTGTCCAAGCCCCACCCCGCGAAGACCCGCGTCTTTGCCTCCCACAAACCCTTCCTCCACCCCTGACCC
Source organism: Tympanoctomys barrerae (assembly GCA_002564285.1). Taxonomy (NCBI): domain Eukaryota; kingdom Metazoa; phylum Chordata; class Mammalia; order Rodentia; family Octodontidae; genus Tympanoctomys; species Tympanoctomys barrerae. Next base: position 3,775 of record NDGN011095209.1, on the reverse strand, counting down.
TCACCACCCCACAGCGCACCGCGGCCCGTGACCCTGCGGCGCTGCCATCTGTCACCCCTCGCCGATCCCCGCGCTGCCTCCAGATGCAGTCCCCGTTCCGCAGCTCCCCTGTGTCACCCCCACGCGATCCCCTCTCGAGCCTGGCAGACCAGCGTGGCAGGCCCTAAGCCCTCTCTCACCCCGGCGGCTTCCGTCAGGCGGGAGACCCGGCAGCGGGCTACACCGTCGGATCTGCTGCCGCGGCGACTGCGCTGCTTCCAAGCAGCCGGGTCTTGGCGAGGCGCTGCGGCCAGGGCCGTCAGTCAGGGGGCGTTCCCGCCCCTCCGGTGTGCGCAAGCGCGGACACGCCCCCGGGACACGTGACGGCGACTCCGGCTGCTCGCCCCGCCCCGCCCCGTCCGTGGGATCTTTGAGCGCAGCGCCGGTTACACACTCTGCTAGGACCTGGCCTTGGCGCAGGTGGATGAGGGACTTGGCGACCTCACGGGGGGAGAAAGCCCCCATGGAGCCAGGACTTGGGATCAGTTGCTTTCAGGTCCTGCGCCACCCGACTTGAAGATGCCAATTTCTGCCCCGGTGTTGCGGAGGGGAAGGACATTAGAGGACTTGGTTTATAAACTCGGTGACGACCACGGCACGGAAGGGCGGTGGAGGCCAGCTGAGGTTGTGCATCCGGGCCTCTGAGACTGGGGGCTCCCACTTCAACTGCTGTAAAGGTTGTGAGACCTTTTCATACAGTAGGGTGAACATGACGTCCAGGTCATTGGGTTATTTTTAGTTTCTCCAGTTTTATTTATTTTTTGGTGGAACCGGGGATTAAACTTAGGTCCTTGCGCTTGCCAGGGAAGCGCTTATTCCACTGAGCTATCTACCCGGCCCCTGTTTCTCCAGTTTTAAAAGGAGAAAAGTTGGGGGCTGGGGTTCAGGTCAGGGGTACAGCCTTTGTCTGGTATGTGTGAGGCCTCAGGTTCCATCCCTAGGACCGGGAGGGGGTAGAAATGCCGCCTACGTAAGTTCTTTAGTTCCAGAAAAAGTAAAACCCCCTTCCCAGTAATTTGGGATTTTGTCAAGCTCGGTTCCCATGCTTAGCAGAGTAAAGAATTTGCCTCGAGTATTCTAAAGCTATTTCCACAGCGGGACTTCACAGGGGGAACAAGAGTTCTGCCTCTCAAGAGAAAAATGAACATGTAGAGGGATGGATGGCCAACTATTTGTCCCTTGCCCCAGCAGGGTTGCTGTCCTTGGAGAGCTGAGTCCTGTCAGACTCAGGACTTGCTGGGAAAAGTTTAGCAAACAACATGAAGAAGTTAGGAGTTGCAACTTCATGGGGGCTTGGGGACCATTAGCGTCATAGTCCCTCGTCCCTTCCGGATTTGCTGGGTGTTACCGGGTACTAACTTCTCTCGCATTGCCCAGTACTTGACTCCTGGGTACTGTCAGAGAAACTGCACCCCACTGTGTGTGACTCCAGGAGGGGTGCGCACCGCAATAAGTGGCGTAGGCTTCTCCTGAGTCCCAAAGAATACAGGTGCTATCTCCTAGGACATGCCGGAGTGGACAGTTGTGCTGGGGCTGGAGGAAGAAGAGAGTGAACCTGGCATGGTGCATGAGCCCCGTAGCTCTGACCTGGCCGTGGCGAGACCCACTGTTCAGGAAAATCGAAAGTGAGCTGGCTCAGGGTCATGGGACTTCATCTTGAAGAAACATTTCTTCTGGAGGGATTCATGTGGGCTTTTTCCTCTTTCCCCACCTGAGCAAAGGTTTTCTGAACTTGCCAGAAACTTGGACGGGAGGTAAAAGGCAAGAGCATTCCAAAAAGAGGAAGAAAGCCTCTTGCCGCAGAGCAGTGAGCTTGACGTTGGGCCTGGGAACTGCTCAGAAGCAGTGACTCGTGAAAACTACTGGTGATCCCCTGAAGAGGAAGGCAAAGACGCCGGGCCACGCTGCTCAGTGACCCTTCTTCCTGCTGTGGAGTGCACAGATGAACTACGCAGGGGGCACTGGCGCTCGATCTGAAGCCACCAGAATGCTGTTCTCAGTGACAGAAACTCAATTCAACCTGGTTCACATAACTGGAAAGTTGTAGGGCTAGCTCAGCAGGATCCAGGGGCACAAATGTCACCCCCAGACCTTGTCTCTACTTGCTTCCACTGCCTGCCTCTGAGCTGGCCTCAAACAGCTTTGGGCTTATATTGTCTCAACAGATCTAATAGGAAAAAAAGGTTCAGTTTCCATTCTTCCATCCAAAGTCCCAGGACTCAAACGTGGGGCCTGGTGTGCATGCCTGTCATCAGTCCCCCTACTTGGGAGGCTGAGGCAGAAGTCAAAGATTGCAGGCCAACCTGAGCGACTGGAGTTTTAGCTCAGTGGTACACTTGCCTACCATGCACAAAGGCCTGAGTTCAATACCCAGCACCAAAAACAAGAAAAAAATTGCCAGGATTGCTTCTGAATGGATGAAATTTACCTCTGAACCCATCTCTGAGGCTAACCTGATACACAGATGGGTCAGATGCAGACACAGGGGAGGTCAGTACTACTTGGAGGGCCCCCCTCAGGAAACCAGGCGCTCCTGCCAGCTGAAGGAGGGACTCATAGGAGGCAGAGTTCTGGGCAGGCAGGAAAAAGCAGCGGATATCCAGGATGAAGAAACTGCTAAAGTGTCTTGATGTCCTGTACAAGCTACATGAAAAGAAATCCTAAATCACTGGAAGGTCGATTCAGTATTTAGAAATACATTGAATGGTGGATGAGTAAAAAAAAAAAATATTCAAGATCAGATTGGTTCTGCTGTTTGGCCACCAGTCCTCCCGTCTTTTTTCTTATGGTTTACTGGAGAGTAGGAATAGCTGCTGAGGGACAGGAGAAGCCCCCGAGGTGGGCCACTCTCCCCTTGTTATGAACAGGCATGACATAAGGGTGTGATCTCACTGCTCTCAGGTGGGGCAGTGGCAGGGCTGATTCTGTGGCAGGCACGCCGGAAGACTCGTCCCTGAAGCACATGCTGACGAGCACACAGGCTGCGACCCCTTCACTGGGTTATCTGGTGGGCCCCTCAGCCCAGAGTCAGGCAGTGATGCAACATGAAGGATGCTGGTCCCTTTTGGGACACGGCATCGGGCACATCCCAGTTGTCTCTTCCCGGAGTGCTCTGCCCAGTGGTTGGCGGGAAGATTTGGGACCTGTCCTGGCTGTGTGGTATCCAGTCACCATAGCCCTGCAGTGACTGCCAAACAACGTTGTCTAATCCTGTTCTTCCATCTCCATTGAGAGCCTGACCTCTCCCTGTATCTACAGCTGGAGGGACCTTCAGACACCACAGATGTGACCACAGTGGTTCTCCTCTGCCCCCTGCTGTCCTACCTGGTCCTGCAGCCCCACCTAAGCTACTCCTTACCCTCCCAGGACAGCACACCAACAGTGCTCCTTCCTTAAGGCTTCCCCGCCCCTCTCCTGAACCCCTTCTGCCTCAGCCCCCACTTCTGCTTTGCAAATACCCACCTCCTTCACCTGCCACGTCCTAAAGGAAGCCTGTGCCCAGCCCCAATGTGGATGAGAGTTCCAAAGAAACCAGGGAACCCTGTCCTCATCCTTCACAGGGATGCAGTTTGTGGACATGCACATCCCTGGGCAGTTAGACACTGTGCCACATTGTGCAGAGCGTCACCTGGCTCTACTCACAGCTGACCTGCACCAAATATGCAGATTGCAAGATGAGTGTTATGGTTTGTGTCTAGTTGTCCCCCCAAAGCCTCATGCAGTCATGGGGTGGGGA
>NDGN011095138.1:0-12124 GCA_002564285.1 Tympanoctomys barrerae | reverse complement strand
TATATATATTACAGGGAAGGAGTAGAGAAACTTTTGGCAAAGTACATATCATAGGGCCAGCCAAATAGCTCAGTGAATTAAAGCACCTGCAAGTAGGCACAGGGCCCAAGTGTTCCATTCCTGGACCTACCATGCCAACCTAGCCCGCAAGGCATGCTGAGTTGGCAATTGAGACTGGGAGTGGTGGGTGTAATCCCAGCTCTTGGGAGGCTGTAAACATGCAGATCACTACGAGTTTGATCTAGTAGTGAGACCCTGAACATCCTGTAGACCCCTAAAATGCAGGAAAAAAATGCATAATGTTAACCAGAAAGCAGAGAATAGTATGCAAATGCTTTCTTTTATGTATTTAATACAAGGTCTACAGGGTCTCTTTACTCAGTTCAGACTTGCAATGATCCTCCTATTTTCAGCCTCCAAAGTGCAGGGATTACAGGTGCATGCCACCATGCCCAGTCTCATTTGCTGTCTCAGAGCTCCCCTGAGGGCGGGGCTGGCACTGCACTCCAGGAATGAACCTTGGGTCCCTCCATCTGCCTAAGCAGGTGCTTTAATCTGCTGAGTTATTTGGCTGGCCCTATGCAAATATTTTGGGAAAACATGAAATATAGGCAGCCTGACAAAGTTTGACAATGTGTAGTAGGAGGACATTAAAAAGTAGATAATTAAAATTTTAAACACAAGTGAAGGTTAGTTAGGTAAATAACTGCACAGACAAGTCAAGATGGTAGTATTAGCGCATAGCAAGGAGGAGATTTCTATACGATTATGGAACCAGAGAATCCAGAAGTAGTACCAGTTGCCTGGAACACAGGAGTAGAATGACAACAAATGTGTAGCCAGATTTTGAGATGATGGTAAAGAGGTTAGGGATTGCTATGATAATGGGAAGTCATGAAAAAGAGTCTGTATAAGTATTCATTATTAGATTTTTTTTAAAAAAGCAAAATAGAGCCACTTAAAGCCACTTGCAAGAACAGTTTGGAGGAGGAGTAGGTTTGGTAGTTAGGTTGGTTAGTTCCATGAATAAAGCAAGCTGGTACCTCTGTTGTAAGCAAAAGATACTTCAAGAACAGAAAGGTATAATGCTATAGGCATTACAGAACACAGAATGACTTCGACTTTTTAGACTTGACAAGTTAGGTAGATGCTAAACATATGAAATGTCAATGGAGTTAAATTTCAAGTTGTTGAGTTTCAGTGTTCGGTGGGGTGAATGGTGAAGTAGAACAGTAGCAGAAGCCATATTCTTTTCTCTTTTTTGTTGTGCCCATGACATATCCATAGAAGAACCTCAACCATTCCTTATGGACACACTAGATACTCTTTGCAGTCAAATTATAGATTCCCTGAAGGCAGGTACTTTGAGGTGTTGATGACTCTTTTCTTGTGCAATTTATTTCCTGGCACATGATTGTTGAAAGACTGTCATCATCATAAGTGACTAGCTCAGTGGACTAAAGCACCTGCTTAGGCAAAGCACAGTGGCTGGGATTGGATCCTCAGCATCTTGTGCTGGCCCAGCCCCTGGGATGCACTGAGATGGTGGTTCAGACTGGGTGTGGTGATGCACACCTGTAATTTCAGTGCTGGGAGGTTGAAAACAGGAGGATCACTACGAGTCTGATCTATGTAGTGAGACCCTGTAGACCCTATACTAAATACGTAAAGAAGAAATAGATAAAATTCAAAGGAAGTCATAGTAGAGAGTATAAGGTAACAATTGTTCTGGGCTTAGGAAAAGCATTAAACTATGATGTGTGGGAGATATTCTGTGTAGGTGGATTACTGGGGATAAAAGTAGATATTTTATAGGAACTCTGTGGCATGGAATGTGAAAAAAAGTCAAGGACATTAGTCAATGGAGTTTGCTATAATGAAATACCGTAGATTGTGGAACTTAAACAGAAATTGATTTTTCTCATGGTTATGGAAGCCAGAAATCTAAGATCAGGGTGTCAGTGAGATGTTGATGAAGGCTTTCTTGTGTGATTTCTTCACATGTCTGCAAATGGAGGGAGCAAAGCTCTCTTATGTCTCTACTGAGATGAACAGTAGGTCATCATGAAGGCCCCACCACTATAATCTCTTCTAAGCCCAATTATCTCAAAAAGTCCCTGTCTCCAAGTAATGTAAAGTTGGAGTTCAGGATATCAATATCTGAACTTTGGGGAGGCCACATTCATGCCAGAGAAAATCAAAGGATAAGATTAGAAAGAGATATTAGAATCTGGCTCTGAAGATTTTGATTATCAAATCAAGGATTTGCTCAGTCATAACCCTCGATTCAGGAGGAAACTCATCCGTGTAGCTGAAAGAACAGAAAATTTGTCTTTATTTTATCATAATATAATAAAATTATAACACTAAAGCAGTTCCAGGCATTTTGTTTCTTGTTTTTTATACATTTCCTTTTACATCCCAGGCTTTTTCTTAATATAAAACAATTTTCAGTGATTTTTTTTAAAGAGAACTCCTTCAATTGAACATATGAACTTTGATCAGATGTCCACTAAAAGATTAGAATATTAAGTCAAGAAATCAAGATGTGTCCATTAATAAGATCATATGATTTCAGGACAGATTACAAATTATACTTCAGATTCTTGTATTGATCAGAAATGGGCAAATGTTTTCCAATTAAAAATTTGAGGGTCCAGTGAACATTAAAAAAATTAAGGGTCTAGCTATCTTTATAACAATTTGTAGACAATAACTACAGCACTGACTCTAAATAAATAAAATTTTGCTTTTGTTACTAATGCCCCAAAATACTTCAAGAGTGCTTATTGCTTGGATCTCACTTGAACTTGGCCACTTATATGGCAATTTGGCTCAAATAAAATTCCCGAATAGGGAATATGCTGCCTTCACAATCTAAAGAAGCAAAGTGGGTATTAAACCACCCTTGTTTTGGGTCAAGGCTTTAAAAACAGTTTCCCATAATAGGCTGGGAAATGTCTCATTGGGCTGATGCCCATGTAGTCTCAAGAGAGCTCTGGATTTTCATCCATGTGCCCATCTATCTTTCTCTGACTGTGTTTAGATGACACACAAAGCAATGCAAGCTATTTCTTTGGTAAAGCCACTCTAAAATATCATGAATATTCATCTGGAATTTTTCAGGATACTGCCGGGAAAAAATGTGGGCAGTATAAATGAAAGAAGGATGTAGGATGTTGATAAATGTTGATACTAAAAGTGTATATTGATGTGTACACATGATGGCTTAATATACAATCTTCATAGTTTGTGTATGCTTAAAAATTTCAAGCTAAAAGTTTTTAAATGTTTAATGTTCCAATTGCAATGAGCCATTCCAATTCTAAGATTTTCCTAGCCTACTAATGATATATCGCCAGCTCTATACTGGATTCCTTTCTAGGGAAAGATAAACTTACCCTAGTGTTCTTGTGGAAGAGTAGGAGGACAAAGCTAATACAAGATTGCATACCAAGTGTCAGTAGCAGACAGAATTGTTAAAATATTTTGTTAATCATCAGTATATTTTTCATTATGGGTACAAGAGTGGGTACTTGTTTGAATCATTTTGACAGTCCACAGGGACATAGTAAATACTATCATTTTTTTTCCTAGACTGATCAGGTTGTTAAACTAGGAAATTGTGTTATAAAACATCACTGCTGGCTTTTGGTCTTTTCTACAAAAACTAATTCATTTTTCTACTCCTGGAAAGTGGTATTGTTTCATGGCCATGGTACTTTTTAGGATTATATTTATTAGAAATATCCCTGGTCACATATAAAAGAAACCAGCATCAGGGATCACAATGATTTCATCCAACTATACTGTACTCTCACTAGAGCTAGAGTTAAGGAACTCAGAAAATCCAAATCAATTACACAGTCTAACAAAAGAACAGCAAGGCAGTTCAGACAAAAGAGCCAGTAACTTCTTTATTTTTTTTCAGTAACTTCTTTAGAAGCATAAAAATATAATAAGGTCTTATATAAGCCTCCCCATTACCCTTTGGTGGAGATTTGGAAGTGGGTATGAAGACCTGGCTCCAGACCTTCTCAGACTTTTGTTGCTTTATCCCAATTTCTCCCTTAAATTTGTTCTGCTTGCAAGACCTTAACCTCTCCTTCCCATATTACATCTTGACCTATAAGTGCATTTGCCATAAAGTAGGACGCTTTGTGCATAGGTACTGATCCTGCCTATAAATTTTACTACTGGATTACCTTACCTTGGGAAGTAACCTTTTTCCTCAGATGCCAGAAACTTTGTTATTTTATTTGGTTTTGCCCTGAGACTGATCCACTATTCTGGAGTTTCCAAATTATCTTCCATATGGCTGGTATCAAGGTGGTACTCAGAAGCCCCAGCGCTCCTAGAAAGTGACTATATTGTGGCTGTGTAGTATTGGACTAGCCCACTGATGACAGCTGGTCATGATATTTGGGAGGTGAAGACTGGTGGGAAGAGGTGGGTCCCTGGAGGCATACTCCAATAGGCTGCATATACATATCCTTCCTCTTCCCTTGATGACTTCTTGATTCCTTCCTGCCATGAACAGATCTGCTATATACCACGCTGTTTGGAACCAGCTGACTATGGACCAAAACCTCTACAAACTGGGATCCAAAAATAAAACACTCCTCCTTCAATTGTGTTTGTCAGATTTTTGGCCTCTACAATAAGAAAGTAACTAAAACAGCCTTTGATACTAGGAGTGGGGTCACTGCTGTGATGGTACCTGGGCAATGGGTCCAGAAGCCTTTGGGATTTTGATGAAGGGAGAAGTTGGGAAAGGTTTAGAGATACTGGCAGGACAAGTGGCCCTAGAATGCTATGAGTCAAACTGGATGGAAGATTCCAGAAGATCAAAATCCTGAAAAACATGCAGCCAGTAGTTTAGGATTAGAAAAATTTCTGCTGAGACTAAGGATACATTGGCAGTTGGACTCCACACCATGTGTGTTGTTCTTTGGTCAAAAAACTTTCTGCATGCACTCACATTCAAAAGCATTTTGTGAGATTGAGATTAAGGTCAGGGGACTAATTAACCTGGGAGAAGCAATGTCAAAGAAGTTTAATTTTGAATAGTGGCATGGCTACTGTTGGGGGATTGTAGCCAGCTCAAACATGAGAATGAAGAAATGATGGCCCAATAGAATGATGTAAATTGTTTTCAGTTTGGCCAGAAAGAAAATTCCAATAAAGTTGTCCTCTGCTAGGACATGGTTGCTGAAAAAGTTTGCATTAAAAAGCCAAGTGCTTTGGAACAGGACAGTAGGAAAGATGGCACGAGGGCATTAGAAGAACAAGGAGGGCTCTAAGCTTTTCAATTTTAAAATGACAAAGGCTAAAGACTTTATTTACTTTGAGAAGTGAGCTCCAGGCACCATGCTCCAGAATGGTGGTGACCTAGGGAACTTGTTCCTCATGACTATGTTCATAGTACTCAGTTATCTAGGCACTCAACCCCAGCAGCCAAGAGCAAACGAAACTTGGCTATTGCTCTAGCTGGTGGCACACCCTTTGCATTGTATAAATGGCACTGGCTTTAGATGCATGCAGAATGCAAGAGTTGTGGTGTCAGTAAGGCTTCCACTTTTATTTCAGAAGAAGTCCTGGGAGGCCAGGCAATGTACTCCAGAGAGGGCATTGTTCAAAGCTGTGACTGTGAACCTGAAAGTGCAGCACAGACTCTAGAAGGTTGAACAAACCAGGGATGTGGATGGTCTGAGGAAACCCTCCAGGAATGAGCAAAGATGGCCCAAGACAGAGGTTTGGAGGATGAGAACTACTAGTAGTGGCACTGAAGAGAATCAGTGGCCACTTTGGTGGCAGGGCAAGCTAAGTCCTTTAGGGGTTGCGTCTTGCTACAGATTGCCCCCGATGTTAGATATAGAATTATGGTATTTGTTGATTGCTCCACTGGCTATCGTCTTTCTTTGGTCCCACTCCTTTCTGTGTCCTGGACATATGTATATATACGTAATTTCTCTTCCATTGATAGATGTTCTGCCTGCCCAGCAAGAAGTGAGCAAGTCTCCTGTGCCATGATTCACTGTCTTAGAGGCAGCCAGTGATGGACTGAAACCTCTACAAACTATGGGACAGAAAAAGCTCACCTCCCTTAACTGTATCAGCTATTGTGTCTCAGTGATAAAAATGTAACTAATATAATCATTTTCCTTTTGGGATTCAATGGTTTGGAAAAAAACATAGATATGCTAGCTTATAAATACAGCCTCCTAGATATGAGACATTTTAATACAGTTATTGACTTGGCTATTGTAAGTGGCCACTATTGTGGATCACAGGTAGTCTGGTTACCTGGTGACTACCCATCTTGGAGATCTTTAGTAATCCACAGGAGGTTATTTCATCATTAGAATAATCTGCTAGAACTCTTACATTCTCACCTTAAACACCCAGCAAAATAAAATGTTCAAGAAACACAGATAGACATACTTTTAACAACAAACTCAGTCAATTGCATCAGGAAAATTGATGGGCGGATAATCAGCTGAGCATATAAAAAACTGTCAACACAGGGAGGAGTTCTTGATCCACAAAGGGTGCCCTAGAAAAGGGACTCTGGTTGTACTAGGTGTGGGAGTTAGAGTAGTAAGTCAAATGGATTGGCTTTGGAATCCATCTCAGCAATGGTAGAGCCTACTCATTGGTGCGTCTACATAAATACTGAAGGTGTGGACTTGTGGTCTGTCTGGTCCTTCACCCCTTTCTTTTCAGTGATATTCCCTTGCTATTATTCTCACCCACCACAAACTAATCAATTTTGCTCTACCATGTCTTTCTACTAGGATGCTTCTGCTTTGGAGACTGTTAACCCTGGGTTGAATTTCCTAAAACTTAAGAAACATTAAACCTTTTAAGGTATGGGTGTCAGAAAGTATGTCACAGAAACAAGAAATCTGACTAATAAACCACTCTATATATTTATAATGCCTTTAGGAAGAGTTAACAGTTCCTAGGTAAAGAGGGCACAGTAGAGGCTTCCTGGCAGAGAAAAAGGCCTTTGAGTTCCTGAGTGTGGTAAGATGAATTGGAAAAATGTTCTGTTACAGGCCTCAGATTCTCAGGAACTTATTCAATCATGCTGGAAAAGCTCTCTGAGACATTAACTGGAGGGCTAAGACATAGTCAAGTAAGATCACTGGAGTTTCAGTATGTATCTACTCTTGTTAAATATTTTTTGTGATATTTTTCTGCCTATTGTTTCATCAAACCAGTTTGCTTATAGAGTCTTCTCTACAGTTTTGGTGTAAGAACAACTTGCAACCACATTGAACTTCTTTCTAAGCATTCAAACATACTGTGCTTGCCATGGACTTCCTGGTGACAGAGGGACTGCCGATATTTGAGTGTGGGTTTGTCTAACAAGCTAAAGGAAGCATCAAATTCTTTTTGGCTGAGAACTAAGTCAATGAGAAATAAGTATAGATAATTGTTGCAGTCTATTCTATCAGTAGTGACAAGAGGGATATTAGAGAAAAATGTTAACACCCTCAAATTTAACTAAATGATTCATTTTTCAACAACATCAGTATGTTTTCAGTTAAGGAAATAAAATAAATGAGGAAAGAAGATTTGAAGAAATGAATTAAGTGTAACTGGGGAAGAAAGGAATAGAGTTTGAGAACTGAAGAATTTCTAAGACCAGAAAAAAAATCTATCATTTGTTATTCTATGACTTAGGCAATCATCCTCTAGGAAGACCCTTGGTGAGATTGTTAATTGCCACATATCAACTAGACTTGATTAGGAATGGCCTAACAGATTAGTAATGTGATGGGTGGTTTGTGAGTGCTTGATGCTTGGGAAGCACATTGGCTGAGGAAGACGTACCACAGACGTGGGTAGCACTAACCAGTAAACCTGTAGCCTAAATGAAGTCAAAAAGAAAAGAAGAAAGGGCTTCCATTTGTATTAAAGGAACTCCAAACTTCACCATGGTTCCTAGAGATTGATCACAAGTTCTTTCAGTCTTCTAGTGCAGATTCTTCAGCCATCCAAGGTAGAGTATTTGGCTTTCCAAAAGAGACTTGTACCAGTGACTCTTCTGGGGAGCAACATGCCTTTCACCCTCTGGCTCTGTAATACTCAGCTGGTAGTTTTGGATTCTTCCATCCCTGATGGAGCCCACAACCACTGGGACTCTTCAACTCCTTACCCTGGAAGCCTATTTAAAAATCCAGAATGAGAAAAATAACTAGAGGAAGTCCCACAAGTGGCAGAGTATACAAAGTCCTAACATGAGATTGTATCTTACCTGTAGAGCAATGCAAAAAGCACAGTGAAGTATTTTAAACAGGATTGTGAACGCTCAAGATAGCATTTTTAGAACAACATCACTTGGGTTGAAATTAAAAAAATAAAACATAGGTGTTTTATTTTTCCCTTGTGGTTTTCATATCTATGAAAACTTCCAAGACCTAAATGTAGTTTCAGTGGGATTAGTAGTAATTAAGGCAGGCTGGGGTTGAATGATGATAGGAGGAATAATGTAGTCTCTCATAGAAGAAGTGTCAGTGGTATTGGGTGAGTTTGGTGCCTTATTAGAGTTTTGAAAATTATGGTACCCTCAATTTCTTAATGGAGGAAATAATAGAAAACATCAATAAATTAGAGGGAGAGATATATTAGAGAATAGAAACCAGCCTTCTCTTTAAGTATATCTCTGTTTCAGAAACTTTCACCATAAGCACTGTCTTCCCACACCACTGACACTTCTTCCATGAGAGACTACATTATTCCTCCCATCATCTTTCAATCCCCAGCCTGTCTTAGTACTGCCAATCCCACTGGAGCTACATTTAAGTCTTGGAAGTTTCCATAGATGTGAAAAACACAAGGGGAAAAGAAAGTTTAGTAGAGGAAACAAATTCTGCTTTTGCAAAGTTAGTAGCTGCTTCCTGTAAGCAGTGAATGTCAAATGGCACAGGGACATTCCTTTTCCATTCTCAGGGGAGAGATTTGTGATTGAAACATCTATGTGAGCCTCACTAGCACAGAGCAAGTAATTGAACTGTGGAAGTTAATATTCTTATTTCTTTCCTACAGCCAGACTTCTGAGTGCTAGCATTTCTCCAGGGGCCACTTAATAGAGTCAAAAAGTTCTTTCTTAAAGGAATAATTTCTGTTTTATATTCTAAGAACTAAAACAAGATTCTTCTCCTTCTTATGTTTGAATGATTAGTCGGAGTCTGGAATGTTATTACTTTGAGGTGAAAGAGAAATGCTAAGTAAAAGCAGAGATAAAGAGAAAGAATTGTGTAACAGTATAATCAAGAAAATGTCCAAGACAAGTTTTGTATGATAAGTCTAGTGAGTGTTCAGGTGATATAGAAGATAAATACAACTAAAAGTATATGGATTTTGCTTTTCAAATGGAACTTATTTGAGTCATGAATACACAAAGAAGGGTATTTATATCCCTCTAATATTTTCCTTTGAATGTTAGTTTTTGAGACAATATAACCTTCACTTCTTGTTGGATTCTACATCTAAATGAGTACTCCTGCTCCATGTGGTCCTACACTTTGGCTATATATTCAGGCATGTTAGGCCTCTTTGAGAAATACACTCATGGCAGGGCTGGTGTGACATGCAGTACCAGGGATTGAATCCTGGTCCTTGTGTTTGTCTAAGTAGGCACTTAGTCTGCTGAGCTATCTCACCAGCCCAATAGCTATTCCTTAAAAATCAATAAATTTGTCCTTGAAGGAAAAATAAAACACTAAATAGAAGATTAAAATGGAGCAATAGTCAGACCTTGGGTTTCACCATCTTTGGTAATTCTGCTATCATGAGGGAGGAGAGAAATAATTAATCTCTGTTTGACTATTCTTTATGCATCTTGTCTTCGCTAATAATTTTCTATTACCAATTAATATTCCTCCTTCTTAAATATTTAAAACTTACTAATTTTCCATCCACTCTCTACCTAAGTAAATGTGACATGTTTAATTAAATGATTTGCATATACCTGGAATTTATAAGATTTTTAAACACTTCAGAAAATTCTCATAAAATTATTATAAAATGCTAAATGGAGTTTCAAACTTGAACAAGGTCTTTTGAGTTGCATAAATTCAATGCGCTAATACAGTTTACAGTAATATCTGAGTCTTACCTTTTCACTTCAGAGTTTCTAAGAGGTTAAGATCAACTTGTGACTACTTATGAAAATTTAGTAAAATGTTGTATTCACACACAAAAAAAAACAAATGAATATTTTCAAGTTGAAATATTATATTTGTTTGTTTAAAACTGAAGGCTTAAAACCATTGGAAAATTTAGTTACAGAAGGCAAATCCTAAATTACTGAATGGCAGAAAGTGTACACTATATAATCAGTGCTTTTCCCATGAAATTCACTTAATTAGAAACAAACTCTGTATCTATTATAAGAGTATTGTTTTAAAGCTAGGAGTAGGGGATGGAGACATAGCTCAGCAGCATAAGAGCCTTCCTGGCAAGCACAAGGTCCTGAGTTCAGTCCTCAGTATCAGAAAAAAAAATGATTAGGAATAATTTTGTGTCTCATGAGTCCTAATAGGTACAATTGTTAAGTATTTATGTATCAATTTAACAATGAAACAATGGAAAGTTCTTATAGGAAGAAATCCTGTCTTGTTAAATTCTTTACTTCTGTTTGCAACATTTTAAAATTATCATCCTTAATTGACTGAGAAAACATTCAAGTGCATCATCACCCTTTTAATTTTTTTTTTAATTGCTTGAAGGGTTGAGAACAAATTTGTTAAGGTGGCTTTGGAAACCCACTGCTCTTGGGTAAGGCCAGAGCCAGAGAACAAAGTTAGCTTGGCATGCTTCTGTTCTTCCCAAGCATTTACCACTTGCTTGTATTTTCTTCCCCTTTGCAAGTCATTTGCTAGAAACCCATTCTATAGCTTTTTATCAGAGAACATGTTGTTTTGGCCATTTCTAAGATCTACATTTTTCTGTCTTAAAAAACAAAGTAAAACAAAAATGATGCCTCCTGCCTAGTCACATCTTTGTACTGATTTATAAATGGGCTAGGATGCCTGCTGGCAACACATTCTTTCATAGTCTGTGTCTAAGAAAGTACTTTGTATTCATTTTGGAAGGATATTTTCACCAAATGTAGAATTTCCAGTTGACAGGTTTATTTTTTCCTTTTCTTTCTTTTATTCATTGTATTAAAGATGTTGCTCCCTTGTTTTATGACTTGCATTTCTGATAAAGAGCTTGTACCAATTTTGTGTCTGGCAGTTTCTCGCAGTGTTTTCTTTATCATTGATATCTCAGCAATTTTGGGCTGCAACTCCATGTCTATTCTGCTGGTGGTGTTTCCTTAAAGGTCATAGATCTGTGGCTTAGGGTTCTTATACAACACTAAAATTGCAGTCAGTAATTCTTCAAGTATTTTACCTTCATCTTTACAATTCCAGCATTTTATTTAGACTGGTTGCTGATATTTTCCACCAAGTCTGATGTTTCTCACTTTCATTTTGTTCTTCCGCAGCTTCATTTCTATTTGCTATGTTTGGATTATTTTGTTTTCTTGTGACATATCTACTATGCCATCAGGTTGAACCAGTGCATTTCTTTATGTTGAAAACTACATTTTTGATCATTAAAAGTAGCACTTTTTGTCAATCTTCCATTTCTTTTGATGCCATTTTCATATGTTTCTTTAATATTAATAATATATATTACAAAATTTTCTAGTCCTCATCTCTGAATTATTTTATTACTCTCCTTTCTTTCTACTTACTTTTCTTTTCTTTCTTAATTTCTGCCAGAAACCAAACTCAGAACTTCATGCTTCCCCAACCCTATTCCTCTCCTTTCTGAATCTATTTATGTCACCTGAATATTTCATGACAGTAGATCATATTTTTCTATGTTGTTACATATCTAATGATTTTATTATTTGAGAATGAATTATACATATTGCACTGTTGAACATCTGGATTGCATTGTTTTTCTTTGTAGTATATAAGACTTCATCTGGTTTTGTTGTTTTTTTGCTTTTTTTCCATAATTTCATTGAGAAACAATACCAATGAGACAGTTGCAAACCAAATTGGTAGGACAGTTTCAATAATAACACATTGCATACATTCTTCCTAGTGATTAA
>NDGN011095126.1:0-10038 GCA_002564285.1 Tympanoctomys barrerae | reverse complement strand
CCCCCCCCCAAAAATTTAAACTTTCCATCAATGGAGCAGATAGCAGGCTGATGCCAAGCATAGAGAAGAACCACCTTGCGGGTGACTGTCACCCCACAGGTCAGGTGGCTATGACTTTTTGTCCTTGCTATCAAAGAATGACACAATTTAATCATTTTGATAAGAGTAAGTTTTCTTCTCTTGGAGTAAATTGGGAATATAAATATATTGTAGTATATAAAAACAAGCCTCTCTCTAACGTTAGACCCACGTACCTGTAACCGCATCACTATGCATGAATTAGAAGCTTACACTTTTTTCTTTATATTTTTCTGCAGTGTGAATCATAAAGGCAAGAATTTATGAATAACAGTAAGGAGGAGTGAAAGATGACTAGATGCCACATCAAGGGTGAGATTGAGGAGTTCCATGGAGGAAGCTAATCACAGAAAACCGCCAGTTGTGCTTTTTGTTAAATGAAATGCTGGCGATAGGCAGATCAGTGGAGACAGGGTAGTGTTCATGTCTGTGGAGGGCGGGAGAGGGGACCGGATAGTGGGACGATTAGTTGATGGGTGTGGCTTGTGCTGTGTGGTCATGAAAATATTGTGACATTGTTTGTGGTGGTATTTTACCCAACGCTGAATATACACAAAGCCATAAGACTTTATGCTGCAAACAGGTGAATTACGGATAAATGTATTGTATCTCAGTGAAGCTGCTGCTTCAGGGTGTGTGGAGGCAGACGGAAATTGCCTGACTCACGGTAGCTAAAGCCAGCGGCCCTGTCCGAGGGGTTCGCGAGCCGCTGTCAGTTTCTCCACCTTTGCTGATCACTGTAGTTCTTGGCCTTGCATCCTCTTCACATTACTAGCTTTTCTGTCTCCCGCTTGCTACCCAGCTCCTGAAATCTGTTTGATAATGACACTATGTGTAACTCTCCCCTTCCGGTTTCCTCTGCTCTTTCTGCGGTGTTGGCTTATTGGCCAGTTTGCTCAGTGTTCTGCCCAGCGTGGCTGGTTGGTTGAGGCTTTGGCGGCCCAGTGGGCTTTGCGGTAGGTGATTATTTCTTTTGCTTGTTAATGAAATGCTCACATGAATATTCGATGCTCGGTCCTTGTGCCTTCCCTTCCATCCTAGCCTGTAAAAGGCTCTTCGGATCCTCGATGTTCCTGATAGCCTTCTGAGGATGCTCCCCAAAGGGAAGCAGCACACGGCTGTCCTTCCTCCCCCATGATACACCTTCCAGTCTTGCTGAATCATGTGAGCTGATGAAGAGAAAGAGCCCTCCTTGTCTAATTTTATTAATAGGACTCACTTCGGTGGGGCTGGCCCTGTGGGTCACCCAGGAGTCTTGTTGGCCTAGTTTCCTGGTATCACAGTCACTTTGCATGAGAGAGAGTGCCACAGTCAGGAAGTACCTTCCGTGACAGGAGCTGTCGCTGCCGTGATGGAGCCAGGCAGTGACCCCGCCGACAGCGCCCAAGACACAGCCGTGCAGACCTGGGCGGGAGGGGCCTCTCTGAGGCTTCCCTTTGTCTTGTGACTCAGTGAATTAAAAGGGCTGAGTGGCTACATGTTTTCTCCTTCGTGTCCTCAGGATACTTGACACGCTTCTGCAGTGGGCTCTGCCTTCAGGTTAAGTGGTACACCTCAGGAGGAGGAAAGGGTGCTAGGACTTGTGGTTTATTTCTTCTCGGTGGACACATGCTGAAAAAGAAAGTAGAAAAGAACTCCCCTTTCCATTCCTTTCAGCAGAAGCCCACAGAGACAACCTGCCATGCCGGGACGGATGCGAGCCAAGAGCCTGCGATCAGTGTCAGGAGGATCTGTGTTTCAAGCTCAGGTTCTCAATTTAACAACTCAGTCGGGCATGGTGGTGCACAGCCATAATCCTAGCACTCGGGAGGCTGAGGCAGGAGGATTGTTGTGACTTCAAAACCAGCCTGGGCTACAAAGTAAGCTCAAAGACAGCCTGCACTGCATAACAAGACCCTGTCTCAAACAGATGACAAAACAAAACATGTCTGTAGTCTTGAATGAGTTATGTAGTCTCTCAGTGCTTCGGTTTCCTTTTTGCCTACAGATGTTGAGAATCACAATGGCCATGTGATTGTTAGGGGGAATAATGTATAGAAGATGTTTCATGTCTGAGAAAAGACATGGAAAATACTCAGTGAATGTTACTTTTTTTGTTGGTGGTGGTGGTGGAAGCAGAGATTGAACTCAGGCTCTTGCACTTGCCAGGCAAGCGCTTATTCTACTGGGCCATCTCCCTGGCCCCTGAATGTTACTTCTGCATGAAGAAGTGGTCGGGTTTCAGACTCTGCTATGAGTTGCATTCATATAAGAAAAACTTAAGTAGTGATTATGGAAAAGCAGACCTGGGAATTTCAGGTGACCTGAAGCTGAGAAGGAGTCCCCTGAGTCTCATGATGACAGTTTTCAGATCCATTGCTTTGGACATGGCAGACTGTGTTCGACTTGTTAGTCTTAGCCTGTTCCCTACCACATTTCCTGTGACGGGTGTGCTGGAAATGGGTTTGCAGGGGGGCTGGGAACAGTGGTGTGCGCGTGTCAGACGTAGCGCCACTGAGTCAAGCGTGTGGTAGAAATCTAACGATCACAGTCTCAGAGCACTGAGTGGGAGCATTTTGCAAGTCTGAGCCGGACAGAAGGCTCCAGCTGTTCTGTTCCCAGACACCTGAGTGAGGGAGGAGCAGTGTGTGCTGTCGGGAGGCGAGTTGTCTAAGGTAGTGAGTGTCCTTATGCACTGCTTAAAAAGTCGCGCGGGTTTCTGTGGTCAGGGGTTCTGGATTGGCTTGGAGGGGGACCTGTAAACTTCCTTTTGGTTTAAGGTATCTGCTTGGATGAAAGGAAGAGGCTGATTGCATGAAGTACACGCTGTTGCTGATGCTCTGGTCTGGGCAGCTCTCGTGGCCTGAGGAGCTCTGTGCATATGGCTTCCTTCCATGGCATACTTTAAAGCAGTCCTGCAAGCCAGCCTCACATCAGGAGTGAAAGGTGGAGAAGTTAAGGAGTGAGAAACAGTAACCCCCCAAACACATACACACACGCTGGATTTTAGAAAGTTCTCGTGTTGATGCAAGGATGCCTTGTCCAGCTATCTGTCTGTTAGGAAGGAAACACACAAAACTGGGTCGTAAGCCCTTTGAAAATCTGCAGGGAGGAGCTCCTTTGTACAT
Source organism: Tympanoctomys barrerae (assembly GCA_002564285.1). Classification (NCBI taxonomy): domain Eukaryota; kingdom Metazoa; phylum Chordata; class Mammalia; order Rodentia; family Octodontidae; genus Tympanoctomys; species Tympanoctomys barrerae. Next base: position 6,853 of record NDGN011095126.1, on the reverse strand, counting down.
ACTGGATTCTGGAGAAAGTGAAACCTCTCCAACCCACCATGCTAACAGGTGACAAAGCTGTGTGGTGGTCCTGCTTTACCTAGCCACCCATGCTGTGAGCCCTGCAAGTTCTGCTCAAGCATACTTCCTGGGGACCTGAGCAAGTAGCTGGAACGCTGGCCTACTTTGTCCAAAGCCTTGGATTTGATTCCCAGCAACACTCTCCTTACACACACACCAAATATTGTTCCGTGTGCTCCTTATGCATGCTCAAAGCTCTAGTTCTCCTATAAGCTTTAATGGAGCACATTTTTCTTTTGGCCTAGACAGAGAGTGTGCAGTTTCTTTGGACCCTTCAATGATACCTGCTTTGGATTGAGCTCCTGTGGTGGGCTGGTCTCTGAAGACCAGACGATGGTTTCTTTTTGGCTTTAGGAAGAAAAGTATTATCTATGTGGGTTTCCCTTGTGAAAGCGGAGGTTTCCAGGTGAACTTTCTTTGCCATGTGCAACTGATTCTGCCTCATGGCTACGGTTTTCCAGGCAGAAGCTTATTTGGAAGTTGACTAGGATTTCTGAGCAGTGGTTCAGTGGTGTCACGCCTTGCTGTTTCTTGCAATGAGAAGCAGCTTTGCAGATGTTTGTCTTCCTTTTCTGAAAGTCATACATCCATTCCCTGTTCTCCTTTTCCTCCCCTTCCTCCCCCTATTTCTTCTCCTCTCTTTGGCTCTTTCTCTTTCTGCTTGTGTGTGTGGTGTACATCGCGTAGTTTCACTGTGTGGGTGTCAACACTTTCCAGTCAGTCTGCTTTTTCATCCTACCAGACATAGAGAACTACAAACTAAAGACCTGAGGTAAAATAGGGTGGCAGGCTTGGCATCGGAGAGGCCCTTGCTCTTCACCAATCTGTTGCTTTTGATGGATACCCATTTTAGTTTGCTTTCTGTTGTTACAGCAAAATACCTGAAGGTGGGTAAAATTTTTTTAAAGAGATCTTTTTTCTGGTAGGCAGCATCACATTATGCGAGAGTATGTTGGTGAGCGTCTTACCTAGGAGAGCCAGTGCTGTGCCATCGCGGGCTTCATCCTCATGACCCCAGCTCGTGATACTAATTACTCACAACCACCCACATCCGAATGCTGCCTCCAGGAACCCGTAAGACCTGTCTGCAGGCTGTGGTGCAGGTCCTGGCTACTAAGGGCCAGAGGAGACCTGCCATTCCTTTCTTTAGCCAAGTGCTCTCTGGAGGATACCAGTGGCCTTCAGTGGGCTTCTGGCCGACCCGCCTAGAACCCTCTACCTCTCTTCTGCTGCTTCCTTCCATGGTGAAAGAACATGAAATTTCCCTGGACTAGGTGCTTTTCTGATGCGGTTTGGAGATACAAGTCTCTTCTCCTAGGGTTAGTAGCAGTTGGTTTTATGTGTAATGATGTGTAACAATTAGGCAACCCTGCTCTCATATGGAACAGTGGCTTGTTGCTTAGGTCAGTGCAGAATAGCTAAGATGTCCCCGAAGTACTCTATTTTGATTTAGAAGCTTTGCCTTATTTGAACATCCACAGACTAATTCTGTCCTTTATAAATTATCTGAGGTCAAATTGTTTGCATTGCATAAAAGTTTGTGGCCACCGAGAGGCCCTCCTTCCATTTTCCCTCTTGTGAAAGGTGCAGTCTGCTGTCTTTGCATCCAGGAGAGTGTTTTGCTATCATTTGATTTTGAGAATGCTTTATCTGAGTTCAGATCATTAGAGATTATTGGCAAGAGTGAAAACATGTTAAAAACACCTAGAAAAAAAGTAATAAATACAGAATCCTGGGGGAAGGAGAGAGTGACTTAATTCCCTCTTTAAAATGAAGAGGACAAACCCATAAGTACAGGGCCACATTTTAATGTGATTGTGATCCTGAACTGGTCCCCTCAGTGGTTGGTGGGGGAGCGCCATCAGCTTTTCCAGCCATTTAGATAGACTTTTGTTTTTATTGTTGGTTACTGTAAGAATTCCAAGAAATAGAAAGACCTCTTGGGCCAAATCCATTTGCCTTTTCTTGTATACATTTGTTAATTTATAGCAACTTCCATTTCGCCCTCGTTTTACAAAGTTGAAATGCCTTTAACCACCCTCTGTGTGCTCCTCCTTCTCAGAAGCCAAAGAGGTTCCTTTCTTCCCTCCTGGTGACATAACTGGAAATTTGGTTGCTGTACTAAATTTTAAGCTTTGGCACTTAGGGAAGCAGCTATCCATCTGCTGGCGAGACACGCTGCCCCGAGCTTTTCAAGAAATCCCTTAATAGTCCTGAACACTAATAATATTTATATACATTGAGATGAGACAATTTACAGCGGGCTTCTGGGGCTGGCTCCAGGACTCTTAATCCCACGCTTCCCCATGTTTTCCTGCCTGCCTTCCGGAATCCTCTTGGAGGATTCAGCCAAGGGAGCCCCGGCTTTGCTCCTTGGGGCAGCCACTTATTTATGGAGTCTGTCCTCTAGTGAACAAGCTCCTGTCGGTTCAGCCTTCCTTCTGCCCCTGGCATGGTGCACCTCTTCCCTGCAGGACAGAGATGGGCGTTGTGCACACTATGCATCGCTTGACATAAAGGAGTCTGCTGCCCTGGAATCCCCTGAAGAGAAAGTGCCTATCAGGAAAGAAGATGATCTGGCCAACTTTAAGCATCACCAAGAGTCATCTGGAGGTAGCTCCTACCCCTTGCCATAAACCTGACCTCCCCAGCCTGCCTGTTGCCAGCGGCAGGTCAGGCTGACCAGGCAGCTGGCTCCCCTCGCGCTCCCTCTGGGAGGTCTCAGTGCGCTCCTGCTCAGACTTGCTGCTTTCCATGAGTAGGAAGTGGAAATGCAAAACATACTAACAGGTTCTTAGTCAAGTATTTATTTTCCTTTTGCGTCCTGGGAAAGTTTACATTTGGGTATAACTTATAGTGAGCAAGTCTTTATTATATCCTCCTTAATGCTCTAGAGTTAGTGTTTGAATGGCCGTTTGATCTCAGTATCTGTTTCCTGTCATTTCTATAGCATTTTCTTTATATTGTGCGGAAAAGGGTTTCTGCAAGTTAATACTGGCCCCAGCTACTCTTGGATGCTGACTGGGAGGTTCCTAAACAGCTTTCCCTGGCTCTGACCACAAAGTATGGTGATAGAGGATGGTGAGGAGCAGCTTCATGGGGTACAGGCTGGGGTGTGCTCCAGCCTGTGCTGCCAGTACAGCCTGGTGAGCCAGGTGTGATGTGCTTCATTTCTGCAGCCAGTTCGTTGAGCCTTATGGATCTGTTATATTGCATGAGCTTTCTGGGGACAACACAATAGGCTGTGAGTCTCCCTCCTTCTTGTCTAGTCCCTCTTCTTCCAGCTCTGTTCTCCCTAATCCTCATGATTCTACTTCCAGGTGAGCTTCCTGATCTGAAACTCAGACTCCCACCCTGCGCCTGGCCCTTGTGCATCGCCCTGCACCTCACATTGAGGGCCGACAACCAGCCTTTGTCAGTGCAGGCACCCACCTCTCCAGCTGCAGCAGCTTGTTGGCTTTTATAAACATTTGCGTGTGATTCCATCTTTGGTGTTCTCCATTCTGTGCACCTTCCTGGCATCTAGAGGCCAGGAAATGTACACCCAATCCTGGCACTTCTCCAGCCCTGCATCCTTCTCTGAGGAGAGGGACCACAGATGACCCATACGTGTAGCAGGAGCTTGATAAATTGTTGTTCATAGATAAAGATGCATGGACTTAGAGCCTGCTACCATCCATTTAGAAATCAGGACGTACACTTCCTGTGTCTCTTTAGATCTTAAGCCTTGAAACGATCTTATTAATGAATATATTTGAAATCAGTCATTTATTCTACTTTGTTTTTCTATGTCTGAGTGAAAGGTTTGATGGTGATTGTGTTTGCTGCTGCTCTGCTAGGCATATAAATTCATGTTCCGTTCTCTGAGATAGTCACCATCTCGGACAGTGTATGTCTCTAACATTTGAGGAGTTTCTGCAACATTTTCTTCATTGGTGTGATCATAGATAGTACAATTCTTGTTAGGTGTTGGACAGGTTATTTTTTTCAAGTAGCTAGAACAGAGTCATTGAGAGCCAATTTTGTCAAACAGAATGATTGACATAAACCATCAGGGATGTTTTCTTTTCCACTTATATACAGCTCCGGTGCACCTCACCGGACATCAGGTTGGTTGCATATGATACACAGCAGTCATTCAAAGAAAGCAAAAGTTTATTTCTCCTACTGCTGAAAACTTCTAGAGTCTTCTTTGCCATCTTTAATATGCTACCTAATGGTTCTAGATGGCTGCATGAGCTCCTTGTAGTATTTCTGTAGTCCAGCCAGTAAGGAGAAGAAGAAAGAGTATTTTCTCTTGGTTTTAGGGGGTTTTGCAGGAAGTTCAAGTTTAAAGAAAAATATTGCCTATATCTCATGAGGCAGACCTGAAGATATGTGGCCACTACTACCTACATTGTCTAAGGAGATCATACTGTGCTCAACTAAAAATTATAAGAAAAAAGAAAAAATGATGGAAGGCAATCTGGCATTTCTGCCAAAGATAATTTCAAAGGAGAAAGTTACAATATTATTTTAAGCTTGACAGTATCATGAGAAGTCATCAGTTTTCTTCAGAGTTGATCCTGCTCACTGGAACATTCAAGTCCTGATACCTGTTTTTAAGTTAACTTATTTGCAGTGAAATAGGAGCTCTTGGGTACCCTTAGATGTATAAGCTGGAGGCTTTCCAAAGGACAGTTTGACTTGGCAGGCTCACTTCTGGAAATCGGTCCTGGTGACATACTAAGACCACTTAGGAAGATCACAGGGCAGATTGCATAATAAAAAAATGGGAATGGGGAAATGTCTGATAGTAGGAGACAGGATGTGACCTACGGTCAGCTCTCCTATGGGATGTGATGTTACTGCTTACTTCATCTTGCACTCCACAGTGTCTTATACTGAAAAAATGATTTCACAATAACTTAATCCTTTCTGTAGGTCTTATTGCTGGTATGCATGTGTAAGAAAGGACATAGGAGGGTATGATAAAGGGGCCGCTTGCAAGCAGGTGGACTTGCACCTTCTTCACGTTCCCTCTCTCATCTGTGATCTTAGATTCTTTTTGGAGTTTGTATTTTTATAAGAAAAAAAAACCATAAAATCTTGACTCATTGCATGACAGAATCAAAAATATACACATTTAAATAATTTGTATTGTTTTCCAACTCAGAAAAGGAAAAAGTAGGGCATGTATAATGCAAACCAGATTTCATATTTTGTTGATTTATACTTTATTTACGAGTAAGGCAGACAGCCTATAGAGGGTGATCATTACGAGCTGTTAGGAAATAAACGCCAGCTCATCTGTTTGGGATGTGACGTGTGGGTCTGTGGTGGTGAGACCCTGATTTTGCTTAATATGAACACAGAAGAATTTAAGAAGAGAGTCTTGAATATCTCGTGGTCCCTTGGGCTCAGAGACAACACACACACACACACACACACACACACACACACACAGAATGACATCTGACACTAATAGAGTGACTTGTCAGAGATCTGGTAGCCTCCAAGGGTAGTGCTGTGGGAGGGCACTGGGAGTTGAATTCTCAACACCGGTGGCAGGGCTTGGGAGGAAGGAGATAGACAGAAAGAGGGGGATGGGGAGAAACCCTCACTGTTATTATAGGCTACTGTTAGAATGGTTCTGTCTTATGACTAGTTATTGTCTCTTGTTGTGCCTGATTTATACTTTAAACTTTGTCATAGGTGTGTGTGTGTGTGTGTGTGTAGAAAGCACAGTGTGGTTCAGGCCTCCTCTGGGGGCCTCAGCAGGGATTGTATGTGAACCCAGAGAGTTTGGTGCCCCTTAAAGATAAGTAGACCATGTGGTTCCTGGGGCTTCCCCCCCTTACCTGCATCTCTGGCTCCTCCCAGACCACACAAGGAGTGGGGCCAAGAGGCTGGGGAGAGCCTGTGTGTCCTGTGCAGCCCAGGGTGGGGTGAGGGGCACCGGTTGCAGGCTCACCCTCTCTCACCACTGACCTTCTGCCCACAGTGTGCCCGAGCGTGTGCGGGAAGCGCGCATGCACCGAGGACAACGAGTGCTGCCACCCCGAGTGCCTGGGCAGCTGCCACGCGCCCGACGATGACACGGCCTGCGTGGCCTGCAGACACTTCTACTATGCCGGCGTCTGTGTGCCCGCCTGCCCACCTGGCACCTACCGCTTCGAAGGCTGGCGCTGTGTGGACCGTGACTTCTGCGCCAACATCCCCAATGCCGAGAGCAGTGACTCCGAGGGCTTCGTCATCCACGACGGCGAGTGCATGCAGGAGTGCCCCTCTGGCTTCATCCGCAACGGCAGCCAGAGGTCTGGGGTTGGGTGCGGTGGATAGACAGATGCCTGGGCGGTCGGGGCAGCTGTGCTCCGCCCCATCTTCCCTTCTTCTGCTTCCCCTTCCTCTTCTCTTCCCTCCTCCTCCTCTCGCTTCTCCTCCCTCCCTCCCTCTTCTGTTTTTGTAGTACTGGTGTCTGAACCCAGAACTTTCACATGGACCTATACTTACAGCCATTGAAAAAAATTGCATAGAAGGACTAAGTACCTGTTTGGGCAAGCACAGGCACTGGGTTCAATCCCCAGTACCATCTGCCGCACTGGTCCCAGAACCCCAGGCACACCGTGCTGGTCACTGAAGCTGGGTGTGGTGGTGCATGCCTGTACTCGCAGTGCTAGGGAGGCTGGAAATGGGAGGATCACTATAAGTCTGAGCTGTGTAGTGAGATACTGTATCAAAAAGAACATAAATATATACATATATATATATATATATATAGAGAGAGAGAGAGAGAGAGAGAGAGAGAGAGAGA
>NDGN011095114.1:0-10322 GCA_002564285.1 Tympanoctomys barrerae | reverse complement strand
GGGGCAACACAGTTGACAACCAACAGACTGACTGGATTGAAGAAGAGACCAATAGATAGGAGGACAATTGTGCTTCAAGACTGAAGTGACACCCTTCCACAGAAGCTGGATGAGGGGCAGATTCACCCAGGCTTGGAGAGAGTGAGAACTAAAGGGGTATCTCCTGGGATCCTCTGAGTTATCCAGGCTCAGGTCATGAGGATCATGGGGCCTATTTGCTATGGGAAGTCACATTCAATGGAAGCAATGTTTTGGTGGGGGAATGCTGAAGAAAGCTTTAGTATAGCGATGGTAAACATTTTAGAGCTTTCAATGATACAAACAACCTGCTGTGATGTGCAGGCCATAGGTTCACCGCCATTGGTCTAGTGATATGTTTGAACTCTGACACTACTGCTAACATCCACGAAAAGTCACTGGTTTTAATTATTGCAGGTCAATATAAAAGGGAAATAATCACTAAAATCAGAATCTCCTTTGTTTTGGTAAAAGGTTATTTGTTTGTTGTTCCTGAGGTTTTGTCAATTCCAATGATACTTTTGTTGTCTCTGAATTTATTACTATAGACAAGTTAACATGGCAGTAGCCAGGAAGTAGTTTTCTCTCTATGCCAATAACTGATTGCCTTGTGTGTATGGGAGTCATAAAAATACTGTCCTTTACTCTCAAAGAATGGGTCACTGTACCAAAGTACTTGCATCTCCCAGAAACAAACAAACAAACACAGAAACATAAAATGACAAGATAACAAGATACCTCCCTAAACCTCCAAACTCTCAAAATCAGACCAGGGTAATAGTAGGGGAACAAATCATAAGCTACACACAGATGGGTCTGAAAAGATAATAGTGAGATTACACAGTTCAATAAAGTACTTGGTGAATTTAAAGAAGATATGACTAATTACATAATGACTGTAATGAAACAACTGAGCAGTGAGTCTAGGAAAAACCCTAATACACAGCTAGTGGAACTAAAGAAAGAGAAGGAAAACATGAATGTTCTGCATAGAAAAAGATGAAAGTCCCTAAGAAAGTTCCAAGCATAAATCCAGGAGATCACAGAATGAAAGTATGAGTAGCAGAAGTGACCGATGTGAAGACAGTGTAGATCTAGAGGACAGAATTATGGTCAATGATCAACTAATGAGAGATACTTTAAAACAACAATAGAATATGAGAAACAGGCTCCATTGTTCATAGATGATTCACAGAAAGCTACTACTATAAGAGTCATTGGAATTAGTGAAAAATCAGAAGGGCATAATAACCTCAGTTACACAACTCATAATAGAAAAACTTCCAGGCATGAAAAAAACTTAATATACAGAGAAGTAACACATATTGAACCATGATTGGGGTTCTATACACACACACACACACACACACACACACACACATATACACACACATCACACCACACAATTAATAATTAAAATACCCAAAATACAACATAAGAACAGAATCTCCAGCCTACACAATTATATCCTGAAAAATTATCTTTCAAAATTGATGTAAAAGGGAGATACTTTCATGATAAAGAAAATGTAAAGAAATTCATAACCTTTCAACCAATATTCCAAAAAATTCTCAAGGATATTCTAGGATTAAATTATCAATGTCAAAATGTTCAGTAAAATGGATACATCAGGGAGGGTTAACAAGCAGAAGGGAAAGAAAGGTGAACAACAACAGGAAATTAATATAACTAGAGGAAGAAGTTGATACATATCACTTATGTATTGCCAATCAAAAGACACAGATTAACAGAATGAATCAAGAAAAAAGTCCAGCAGAATGCTGTAACAGGAAACATATTTAACACAAAAAGACATTCATAGACAAAAATTCAAAAGATGAAAAATAATATTTCACACAGTGAGAACCTGAAAACAAAAAGGAGTAGCTATATTATCATCAGACAGTGGATTTTAAGCCAAAACTGATCAAAAGAGTCAGAAAGAAATATTACATATTTAATAGAACTATTCAACAGGAAGAGAAAACAATCACAAACATATGTACATCAAGCCACAGTGTACCCAACTTCATAAAGCAGACCCTAATGCACATATAAGTCATAAAATCTTCAAAACAATTATGGTGAAAGACCTCAGTACCCCACTATCCCACCTAAGTGGATTGCCTAACAATATTAAGAAATAACACAGTTGAACCAAACCTTTGAACAAATAGACTTAATAAATACATACAGAATATTTCACCCCAAAACAATACACATCCTTTTTGGCTGTACATGGCACTTTTTCTAAAACAGACTATGCTAATGAATAAAACATGCCTAAGCAAATGAAAAATGACAAAAATTTACCATGCATATCATTAGATTATGAAGCAATGAAACTAGATATCAATAGCAACAGAAACTATGTGAACATATGGAAATTAAACACACTCTTGAATAATCATAGAGTCACAAATTTTGATCCCCAGTACCAGAAGAAAAAAAATCAACCACTTTTGATGAGTTACAACTAAGGACAAAATAAGACACTTTCTACAATTAAATAATAACTCCAGTATAACATACCAGAACTTATGGGACACAGTAAAATCGGTACTACAATGGAGGTTTATAACAGTGAATGCCCACATCAGAAAAATAGAATAAATTCAACCAAAAAAAGCTAATGATATATCACATAATATTAGAAAAACAAAAGCAATCTATACCCACAGCTTGTACAGAAAGAAAATTATAAAGATCAGAGCAAAACTTAATGAAATGGAGACTAAAAAATACCAAAAATTTAATGAATCAAAGGCCTATTTCTTTGAAAAATTAAACAAACGCTTAGCCAACCTTACACAAAAAAGGAAAGAAAAGACACAATTACTGCAATTAGAAATAAGGGTGAAATTATAATGGACACTATCAAAATCCAGGAAAGTATGAGTAACAACTTTACAAATACATGCCAAACAATTATAGAATTAAGAAGAACTGGAGAGATTCCTAGATATACATGATTTACAAAAGCTGATGAAGTAGACTAAAATTTTTTCTATAAATCTTTTCATATTTATTTTTTTAATTTCGAGAGAATAAAAAGCAATACAAATGATGCAGAATTTCAAAACAAGATAGAAAATTAACATTTTTATATTGCATATTGTTATCTTCAAAGTAATTGCTCAGATTACAAGATATAGTCATGCATTATTGATCAAACAATATAAGCACTAACTGTTTCTATCAATGAACCAATAAAAATTAGTAGTACAATTACCTTAGCTATTGTGGGATGTCTGTGTGTGTGTGTGTGTGTGTGTGTGTGTGTGTGTGTTTCCCTTCAAACAATTCAGTAGCAGGCAGTGAAATTGAAGTAGTGATTTCAAAAACTATCAACTAAGAAAACATCAGGACCTTATGCATTCACAGCTGAATCTTACAAGAACTTCAGAGAAAATATAACACCAACATTTCACAAATGTTTTAATGAAGTTTTGATGGAGAAGTAACCTCAAAATATTTTTCAAAAGTTAACATTAACTTAATTTTAAAACCAGAAAAAGATTCACACCAAAAAGAGACTATACACCAATTTCTCTAAGGAATATAGATGCAAAAATTCTTAAAAGGTACTGGCAAAGTATTTGTCACAAATCATCAAATAGATCATACATCATGACCATGTATGCTTCATTCCAAGGAAACAAAATGGTTTAACACATACAAATCAAGAATTTCAATTCATCACATAAAAAGAAGATAAAAATCACATGATATCTTAACAGATGCAGAAAAAAAGTTTGACAAAATCCAATATCCCATTCATGATAAAAACTTTCAAGAAAATAGATATAGAGGATACCTTAGTTATCTTTCTCTCATTGCTGGGACAAAATACTTGACACCCAAAATTAAGGAAGGAAAGGTTTAATTAGCTCACAGTTAGTGAAGGTTTCAGTCCCTACTTGGCTGGCTCCAAGGCAAAGTATGGCAGAGGGCAGCAGTTCATGATGGTGGAAACAACAAAGAGCAAAAGGAGAAGCAGCAGCTCTGGCATATAGCAATCCTTTCCTCCTTCCATTCTTGCTACAAAGACCAGAGCTTTTTGGAGGAAGCTCCACCTTTCACCCTTCCTCGATCTCTTTTATATATCTTTTTTAAAAGCTGACTCCCTCTAGGGAGGGTTCCACATGCAACATCTGAGGCAATCTGTGGTAAAATGTGAGGTTTACATGGCTCCACTTCTATGGCACTTCTGCTGGTTGAATCTTCCATGGCTTTTCTCTAGAGATGGCTTTGCTCCCTCCTTGTAGCTTTCCTCAGACAATCCACATTCTTGGCTTTCCCAAGTTCTGGGCTTTTCATGGAAAAGGCTTCTTGCTCACAGCTTTACAAACTGCCCTCCTGGGGGCACATTGCCTGGCCTCCCAGGCCTTCTTAACCTAAGAACTCCTGAATTCTTTACGTACCTAAAGCCTTGGTTTTTTGATGCCAAGGTCTGCTGCCAACTGGAGCAGTAGCCAGGTTTTCTCCTCTATTGGCTGTAGGAGCTTGGTGCCTGGATTTCTGATATTCTGACCCTGATCCAAGGAACAAAATCTCTATGATACTGCCATTCTGTAACTTAATATGGCTGCTGCCTCCATTCTGGAACATGGGGCTCTGTGGCTTTTTCCTCACAGCAAAATCCCTCACACTTGCAGTTCTGAGGCTGCAAAGGGCAAGTCTTGCCAACTCCTGTGATGCTTTCATGACATCTCTTCTATTCTCCTTTCCTTTTGAGCAATGAGGATCTCAACTCTATCTTTTCTTTACAGTACATAACCTTCCTAGTGATTCCTTTTCTGGCCAAATTCACAACATTTTAAATCATTCTTCTGGGCTCTTTGGTCTTGATTCTCAACATAAATCTAACTAACATCCCTCAACAACACCCGTGTCACTTCCTCAACATTGGATTGTTTTGAAATTTTCTTTGTCAGATTAACAAGTCCACAGTGCTTAATCTCAGCTTCACGCAAAGTCTCTGGACATGAGCAAAATACAGACAAACTTTCTGCCAAGCCATAACACAAATCATCTAGAGTTCTACAATCAATGCAGTCCCTCTTCCAAGCAGAAACCTTTCCAACATGGTCTTTACAGGAAGGATTTATATCAGCATTCTGGTCATTTGAGCTCTGACCAGAATCAAATACAGAACAGCCAAAGGTGTTCCAGCACTTCTTTCATGCAACATTTCCAAACCATTTCTATCCCTTCCCGTAATCAATTCCCAAAATTTCTTGAACAATATAGTCAGGTAGTCACAGCAATGACTCCACTTCTAGGTACCAAATTCTGCCTTGGTTACCTTTCTCTCATTGCTGGGACAAAACACCTGACACCCAAAAATAAGGAAGGGAAGATTTATTTAGCTTACAGTTAGTGGTTTCAGTCTATACTCCACTGGCTCCATGGCAGAATAGCATATGGCAGAGAGTTGTAGTTCATGATAGCAGAAAGCAACAAAGATCAAAAAGAGAAGCAGCAGCTGCAGTGTCTACAGTGTCTATCAAGCCTCTCTTCCTTCCAATCTGACTGTGAATACCAGAGTTCCTCAAAGGAAGTGCCACCTTCCATCCTTTCCCAATCCCATTTATATATCCTTTAAGTACTGAGTCACTCTAGAGGGCCCCCCACACCCTAGGACAGGCTCTCCATGTCCTAGGATAGGGCCTCCACACCCAAGGAGAGGCCTCCATGCTCTAGTGGGAGGTGTAGAACTATACAATGTTCATGGCCTCTTCCTACACAGGATGAGGATGTTTACAAAATAAGAGTCCTGGCTCTCTGAGTAACTTAATTAAACTTCTAAACTTCTCAAGTTGACACAACGTATCAACCACTACAAAATGTCATTATCTCAACATGGTAAGTCATTCATCAGCAACCTACTGCCAACAATTATACAGAATGGAAAAAGTAAAAGCTTTTGCTAAAGTCAGGAACAGTGAAGGATGTCCACTATCACCCCTCCTGTTCGACACAGTCCTGGAAATGTTATCCAGAATAATAAGGCAAGACAAAGTAATAAAAGGAATATGTGTAGCAGAGGATGAAGTCAAAATATCATCATTTACAGATGGCATAATCTTTTACTTGCAGTACCCAAAAGCTCCACCAAAAACTGCGAGGATTGGTAAATAAATTCAGCAGTGTAGCAGGATATAAAACAAATATGCAACGATCAGTAATATTCTTATATGCTAATAATAAATCCTTAAAAAACAATTATGAAAGCAATACCAGTTACGATAACATTTTTAAAATACTTAGGTATTAACCTAAGTAAGGAGTTGAAAGATTTCTACAGTGAAATCTACATTAATCTGAAAACGGAAATCAGAAAATGGAAAAAATATCCCCTGTTGCTGGACAGGCAGAATGAACATAATGAAGATGAGCATATGCCCAAAACTGAGGTGCGGGTTTAATACAATCCCTGAACTTTATATGGAATCAGAAGAGACCCATACTACCAAACCCATATACAGATTGTGGCAATACCTGCTTTCCTTTTCCTGGATAATATCCTGGATAAAAAAAGAAAAGGAAAGCAGGTATCGCTACAATCTCTGACTTGGAGTTATAGTACAAGGCTATGGTGATTCAAACAGCATGATACCAGCACCAAAACATGCATATGGATTAATGGAACAGAAAAGATGATGTAAAGACAATCCCAAGAAATACAGTTATTTGATCTTTGACAAAAGCAAAAAACACACTCTGGAAGAAAGATAGCCTCCTTAATAAATGTTAGTGGATAAATTGGATATTCACGTACAGAATATTGAATCTAGACCTATATATCTCACTGTGTACTAAACTAAAATAAAAATGGTCCCAAATCTATATTTTAAAACATGAATAATCTGCTGGAATATAAAATAAATGCATTTCTTGAAGGCTAAGGTGTAGGTAAGGACTTTCTGAACAGAACCTGAGTTCTACAAGAATCAATGCTAAGAAGCAACAAATGGGATCATAAAAACTTGTGCATAGCAAAGGAAACAGCCAACAGAGTGAAGAGATAATCTAAAAAAATGGGTAAATATTTACTAGCTATTCCAAAACCAGAGAACTAACATGAGAATAGATAAATAACTCAAGAAAATATTAGATGCTCCATAATAAAAGACCTAATTAAAAACTGTTAACCAAAATGAATAGACATTTTCAAAAGAAATACAAGTGGCCAATAAATACATGAAAAACATGCTCATTATCATTGGCCATCAGAAGAATGTAAGTTAAAACTACACTGATATACCATCTTATCCTGGAAAAAATGACTATCATTCAAAAATCTAAAAGTGACACACGCTGGGCCAGGGAGATAGCTCAGTAGAACAAGTGCTTGTCTGGCAAGTGCAGGGTCCTGAGTTCAATCCCCAGTACCGCAAAAAACAAAGAAACAAATAAAAATAACATATACTGATTAACGTGAGGGAAAAGGTGCTCTACTACATTGTTGGTAGAAATGTAAACTAGTCGCAGCCACTATGGAAATTGATCAAAAACTAAAAATAGAACTTTCATTTTCCTCAGCTAGCTTCCTTCTAAATATCTTCCCAAAAGAGTTAAAAATTGTCATATTACAGGGTTACATGCTCAACCATGTTTACAGCAGCACAATTTATAGCAGCTAGATCTTGGAAAGAGCATATATGTCTATTAATGAATGGATATGCAAAATACATTCATATACAGTGAAATGCTATACTTCTTTAATGAAAGATAAATCTGAGAGGCATTCATAGGTAAATGGATGCAATTTGAGAACATAAAATTTAGTGAAATAAATCTGACATGCTAGTTCAAGTAGCATATATTTTCTTTTATATGAGAAACACTACATATTATATAGAGTATGCCAGTAATGTATACACAATCAGGAAAAAGAAAAATTCATATAAAAATTTTAATACTAAATTTATTGAGCCATCATAAGATTAATACAAGTTACATTTGGCCTCCACAATTATTGTTATTTTATGTATGTAGTACAGGGTCTCATTATGTAGGTCGGACTACTAGTGATTCTTCTGTTTTCAGCCTCACAAGTGCTACTTCCAGGGGTGCACCACCATGCCCAATCTCAGTCGCCCTGTCAGTGTGCTCTGGCACACTTAACAATAATACATTAGTTTTCATTTTTGTAATGGAAATCGAACTCACAACCTCACACTTGCAAGGCAGGCACTGTGTGGCTGAGCTGTATCTCCTGCCCCTGGCCTCCACAATTATAAGAGGTGCTCAGAGTGCTGGCCGTTAGCTGCCAGACATTTATTGGTATGGCAAACTGCTGCTTTTGGCTATTGAGATTGCTGCATTTTTAATTTCTTCTCTATGGACTGGCAGAGTAGTGGTTTTTCTGAAATATATGACATCTTCTAGGGTACTTCATTGGAGGGTAACATCACTGGTTGGAAAACATCATACTGTTTTTCCTTTTCCTGGAGAGTGTAAACATTTTTTAGCAGACTCTGTATATATATATATACATATCAGATATATCAGATATATCAAATTATCACATATCAGATAATTACATATCAGATATATCAAATTATCTATCTATCTATCTATCTATCTATCTATCTATAAGAGATAAATAGGAACTAGAGAAAAGTTCAATTTCTTCCCCAAATTACATAATTCCTTTTTTAAAAAATATTTCAAATCATATACTAACTTGTTTCAGTAATACTGAAGGTTTATCTTTATTAAGAAGCAAATTCATGTCATCAACTATTTCTTGTAAGAATCTTTTAGTTAAAAAACTCTTTTAGTTTATGCTTTGTATTCTATTTAACTACTTTAAAGATAATGATACACATTATAGTAACTATTATTCTATTTAAAGATAATGATACACATTGTAGTAACTATAATTTGGTAATAAAATTTTATTTTATTTTTTAAAATATAAAAAATGGAAACAAAATTGGTGCAACTATTTTTACTGAACTCTGGAATTTATTTGGAATTAACTGATTTCCCTAATCTTTTACTGCTGTTTCAGGAGCCCCTCCAGGTTACACTATATTGAATAATTTTGGTTTTTAGTGACTCCAACTTTCCTTGTTTAATGACCTGGTCAGTTTTGAGGAGTACAACTTAGAATATCCCTCCATATGGATTAGTCTACGTTGTTCTCCTGGTTTAACTGATGTGTTGGGCTTTGGAAAGAAAAGCTCATCACATACTATCAAGGTTACATGTTGGTAGCATAAGTTATTAGTGATGACACTATTCTTAATCACCTGGACTAAAATAGTGCTTGCCAGATTTCTTCACAGTAAATTTATTTACTGCTCTTGCTTTCCCTGCCCTTGCATTTGGAAAGAAGTTACTAGGTTGATTCCACACTCAAAATTGGCAGAAGATTAAGATCCACCTCTTAGCAGAAGGGAACCACATAAATTATTTGAAACTTTTCTCCAAGAAAGATTACTGTAATCTCCCACTTGGCTTATGTACTAAATTCATTATTTATATAGGTAGGTATGAACTGAAGCTACTTGTTTTATTCTTTGCATTAGTAGTCAGTTCTATCATTGTTTACTGCACAAACCACTCCAGCTTTGGCTACTGAGAGCGATTTTAGGTTGGTTCCCTCGATATGATTAATCCTCTGTCCTCTGATGACTTTCCCACTTGTAGCCCCCTCAAGATGCCCCTCATTCAACTTCTGTTTTCCTTATTCCAGCACTAGAACTAGCCATTTCTCCAAAATCCCTGTTTTGTGTGTGTGTGTGTGTGTGTGTGTGTGTTTGCAAGTGTGTGCGTGTGCACATGCACAATAGAGTTAGCACCCATGATGTGAGCATGCAGTAATGTTCATCTTTTTAATAGCACAACTATAGAAGTTCTAGAAACCACTAAGTTATCAATAAATGGCTATATAATGGAGATCTGGCTTATGGAAGAATTTACTTTATATTTTAGATACATTTACTACAAATTTCTGTTGTATTTTTTTTTCAAGTTCTTGTCACTGTCTTATTTCCTTTTAAATGTTTGTAAGATGTTTGGGAAAGTACAGCATGATTAGAAAAGTTTTGGCAGCAAAAAACAGTGAATTTTAAAAATTAACTTATCCTTGGACTTCGTTTCTCCAGACAGTTGTGAATTATGTTGTGTGGATGTCACTGGATTGAAAAGGTCTGAACAATCCCCAGGGCTGAACAGAGGCAGTAGTTAATTGGTATGCTTTTAAAAGAAAGCTGACAGAAAAACTAAGAGCTTCTCAGGAGCATTTATTCTTTCTCAATGAGAGTGTCTGGCAGGAGTTGCCAAGT
>NDGN011095082.1:0-16199 GCA_002564285.1 Tympanoctomys barrerae | reverse complement strand
TTTTTTATTTTAAAAGAAAAAAACAATAAAAATGATATAGAATTTCAAGATGAAATAAAAGGAAATTAACGATATTTAATACATTGAATAGTATTATCTTCAAACTAATTGCTCATAATGTAAGATATTGGTATAAAACATTGATGAGATAATAAAAGCACAAAGCTTTCTTTTTAATTAACTAATAGAAATTAGTAGTATAATTATCTTAGCTATCTTGTATATATGTGTGTGTATATATTTTTTTTTCTTTTCCCTCTCTTCATTTCTCCTCTCCTGCATTCCAGTTGTTCTTTCCTTTTGAGCAGTTTCCTCCCATTTCACAATATCTATTGTACTTTTTGGATCTTATTTACTCATTCAGTTTCTTCATGAGGGAGACAATATGATAGTAGAGAATTTTAAAAGTAAAGAAAAGCACCATTGCTAGCATTCATCTTCAAAAACACATTTTCATTTCACCACTGTTGTAATTTCATTTCATGTTCACTTTTAAAAACATACTGGCCTCATAAAATACAGCTTGCTTTTTATAAAAAATTTGCATGTCTTTATTTGATGTAGGCTCAATTGAGGAGTTTGTTTTCCTTTAAGGATTCAATAGGTAATATCACAAGAATTCAAAAATGGGAAACAGAATAACTCCAGGACACATGTGACAGGATCTGAAACCTTAGGATCAAAGTTACCCACTCTGGATTTCATACAACTGCATGTAAGTGGGTCTCTGCTTCTTAAAGCTTACCTTATTCATGTCCTGTAACAATAATGCTTCTGTTCTTTGTTTTCCCGTGGTCTTTCTGCTTTGCCTTGAAATGAGCTGAATGTTATCTGTTCCTGTGGGCAATGCAATGCCTCTGCTCCAAAATATGTAGACATGCAATGCTCACTGTTCAGTTGTCAACAAAACCAAAATCTGGAGCAGCCGTATGGTTCCATCCTATGTGTCCAGTGAGTTGGGCTTACTTGGGTAAGTATGACTTTCTGTGTTGATACTTTGATCAAGGACTATGGAGGAAAGAAATTTTTCTTAGAAAGAGGCTCAGATCAGAAATGAGAGTAATGACTGACATATTTGTTTCCCACATGAATTTCTATTAAACTGAAAATGTTTTCTTTAAAACAGATCCACTCATTGAGAATGTTCTTAAAATTATTTTGATGGAAAATGAAACAGATTAGTTTGCTTCAACATTCCACACTCTCATTTTTATTCTTCCCTTTGTTGTGGATCTTAATGTTTTACTATAGATAATTTTGCATAAATATAATATATAATTTTCATTTAATGTGTGTGACTGTATGCAAGAATCAAAGGAGAAGTGGAAAGTGTTTCATAAGAAGGAAAGAGCCCAGAATTATAGAGACTGAAATGATCATAGTGGACATATTAATTTTCTATGGTTACTCTATCAAAAAATGATAAACTACAGGGTTTTAAACAATAGAAATATATAATCTCACAGTGGAGGTTACTACTCAGAAAGCAATATGTCAGCAGGGTCATGTTTTATTTGAAAACTGTATGGAAGAGTCATTGTTTATGTCTTTCTATCTTCTTGTAGTTGTCAGCAGTCCTTGGTATTCTTCAGCTTGCAGTGGCATCATTCCAAATTCTGCCTCTGTCTTCATATGACTGCCATCCTGTGTGCATCTGTATATCTCTTCTCATATTTTTCCTTATGAGAATACCATTCATCATATCTGAGGCCCAGCCTATTCTTCTATGAACTTACACACACCTTTTCAAGGTCACAATCACAGGTATCCTTATGGTTTGTGTCTAGATGATCCCCCAAAGCCTCATATAGTCATTCAGGCAGGCTTCTAGAGTTTGTGAATTAATTCATGGTCCAATGCTGGGATTATGGGTGTGAGTGCTACCCTACTCTGGGGCAGATAGCCTGGATACAATACAAGGAAAGGAGACAGGCTTGCTGGCTCCTGCAGCTGCTGCTCCTCCTTTTTAGCTCTTACTGTTTTGCTCTTTTCTGCCACCATGAATGGCTCCCCTCTGCCATGTGCCACTCTGCCTTGGAGATAGCTGCATATAGACTGATAACCCCACAAACTATGAGCTAAATAAACCTTGCCTTCCTTAACTGAGACAGGTACCAAGGGATAGGAGTCCAATTCTCCCTGGGAGACAAAATTCACCACACAACACTCTACCTAGGAGAGCATTCCGAATAGAACTATGGGAAAATGAGGAGAATGAGGAGGATGGTGTTCACAAGACCCATGTCATAAATATTCACTGGTCCATCATTAATAAGATCCAAAGGTCTTTCCAAAAATAATCTACAGAAATGATAAGTACTTAAATATCTTTGTTTAAAAGTATACAACAATATTACGTTTTCTAGAAATCTTCAGTAATATTAAGTTTTGATAAGCACTTTAATGCTTTTGTTTTTTCTTCCTACTTGGCTAAAAATTCTTCTACATTTTCTCTTTTTTCCAATTCTTAACTACTAGCATAGATACATTATTCAGGCTCTTATCTAAAACCTAGCTCTAATTTTATACCACTAACTCCAACTTCTCTTGCTTCTTCAAGGCTTTACTGAAAAAATCCTCCTTCCTCCATAAAAACACTATTTTTGGGGGGCGAAGGTAAAATTATTGTTTGAACTCAGGCCCTTGTGCTTGCCAGGCAAGCGCTTATCTACTGAGCCATCTCCCCAGCCCCCCAAAAACTATTTTTTGGCCAATCTTTTTTTTTTGTGGAACCTGGAATTGAACTCAAGCCCTTGCACTTGCCAGAGAAGCCCTTATTCCACTGAGTCATCTCCCAGTCCCCAGCCAATCATTTTTTTAAATCTTTTACTTGACTCTAGTTTATTTACCACACCTACAACATTTATTTTGTTCCCCTTTGGAATATAACTTTTTGCACTCCCTTCTCCACATCTCCTATCCAACACAGTCAGACCTTCACTACCATAACTACATACATAATGTCATTATTATCAGTAGAATGCTCATTGTTAAAGTCAACGGTTTATTCTTAATCTTCATCTTTATTGACCTAACTGCAGTAACTGACACCACTGAATTCCTTTGTTTCTTTGATATATTTAGCTCTAGGTGCCCACAGTCCTTTTTACTCCACTAGGTATTCCTTCTATTCTCTTATTAGGGATTCTTCTCCAACCTTGTAATATTTGAGCTTTCTAAAGATCATTTCACATATATATATTTCCTTTTATATAACCATTCTGTTGGTACCTTATTCAATCTCTTGACCTTAAACATTATCAATATTTAAGCAATGTTTACTTAAATATTGATATTGATATTTAAATAAATATTGATATCTATACCACTGATGCAAATCTCTCTTCTTGATAGCACCACTGTGATATTCTCCAACTTGGAGAATATCACAGTGGTGCTTTCAATAAGAGTATTTTATTCACCTACATTCTATTCTCATCACCACAGTCAAAGTAAACTTTCTCCAATTTAAGTCATATAACATTTCTCTTCTGCTTCAGTCCCTTCCTACTGTATGAAGATACAGATAAAAATCATTACAGTGCCAATGAAACCCTCTATAAATTGGCTCCATATCTCTGACCTTGTTTCACTGTTTCCTCTAGCACTTACTCCACTCCAGGCATATCAGCCTCTTAGTATTCACCAAAACTTCAAGTTCACTCATGCCCTAACTCCCTTGTCATGTACTGAAATGTTCTCTTCCCCTAGACATTCCCAGTTCAAACTTTTTACCCTGTTCAAGTCTGAGTCTTACCTTCTCTATCAGTTTTATCATATATTCCTAAATGCTCATTATTTTGCAGTTAGTACGTATACTACATAATTTGCTCTTTTGCTATTCATTCTCCTCTTTCTCTCTCCCTTCTAGACTACAAGGTTCATAGTATTTTCATATAATACTGATTCATTTCAAAAACCAAGAATAACGTGTACATGACATGTAGCAGTTACCCAATGCTAATGAATAGTGTTGAGTTAATAAATGCTTTGATTAGCTTTTAAGATTAGACCAATGACTTCTTGGGAAAAAAGAGTTTTTCCTTTTTCCCCTAGTAACCTTTCCTATTAAAGTATTTGGCTGCTAGTATTGCACAGAAAACTGCCTTTATAAATATGTATCATCACTGATGCTAGTGCGGAAGAGCTATAACCTAGGTATGCTATGGAACATGCTAATTGAATTGCCTTGGATGGGTTGCTTTTAAGTGGCTGTAAGTTGCAATGATTAATGAATGATCCTTCAATTGATTGTGGAAGCCAAAACAGCAGCAATGACAAAAAATGTCTTCCTTGGTACACTGCTGGACCAAATTTCTCAGCACCTTGCTCTTTTAGGGGAATTCTAAACAATAGAATGGAGATGGCAATGATATATTTCCCTTCTTTGTCTAAGTCCTTAAATTCTCCTAGTGACTTTTTTCTGCCTTTGTCTCCTGATCAGTTGGAGTGGACTCAGTGGAAAATACAGAGGTCCTAGAAAATGTTGCAGTCATTGGCAGGAGAGATGATAGGTGTCTAGCTAGGAGACAGAAAACCACTTGTCAAATGCCTTATTGGACAATGGAGTGAATACGATTTAATCTTTGTAGTTTTAATTCACTGGTAGTTGAGGTTCATTGTTATGACAGCTAGTCTTCTTGGACCAATAGAGCCAATTCCTAACATCAACTTAGAAGCCTAAGATGGAGCCTGATTATGCAAATTATGAAAATGCTGTGTATTAGGTATCAAAAGAACTTGAGATCTTTGGGAAGTGGGATTACCTTTTCTAAAACCTGTTCTTTTAACTAATATACTCCAACATATTAGCATTTCTTTGAACTAAATAGGTTGGTGCATTTTGGACTTGAGATGTGAATCTCTTGCCTAAGTTAGGATTCATCTTTCAATTCAATAGCAGCATCAATAGGAAAGCAAGTTGGCTGTTTGTGCCCGGCACCACCTGGCTGCAGTTTCATCCCTGGGCACTAAACAAGCTGGCTGTGTCAGAGTTGAGTACTGTCATTCTGATGAAGTGGGGAGTGTGTTGCCCTGGTAGGAAGCCTTTTAAATTGAATGACAAGGTTTTTCTTATTTGTTACATCCCCAGGCCATTGTCAAATCATATAATGCCAGCCCAGGAAAGTAATTACAGAACTGTTGTGAGGCTGTTAGCAGCTGCTTTTCATTTTTTTCTCATTGTGACTGGGATGTGGTGGAGAAAAATTGGGATGACTAAGAACGACAACATAAACGCCATCCAATGTACTGGCCAGTCACATGTGCCACTTACTTTCAGACAGGAGGAAGGATCAGGCTCCTGCAATGCTATTAGATGTAGGTGCTGAACATAAGCAGAATCTACAACCAACTATCAGAAACTAAGGTATTAAGATGAGTAGGTTTCCCTCATTCAAACATTGCCATAAGCCACAAATCTTATTTCTAAAGACAAAATCCTGTGTTCATCCCATGAATGAGCCCTCTTCTTCCTAGATTTTAACTTACTTTCTGGTGCTTTCTTAATTGTTAAGGACTACAGTGACCCTTGTTCTAATAAGGTGTCACTCAAAGTTTTCAACAATTAATGTAATTCTCAAGCAAAAGCAAGCACTAGAAAAGGAGACAAAACACCGAAATATATTCTTTTTACTGTTGTACCTTACTAAAATGAACATTGAGGCTGGTCATTCAAGGTAAACTAATTACCTAAAGTCTAGTAAGTGAAAAATGGTGTTGCATTTGACAAGCTACTGAAGATAGATAGATAGATGATAGATAGATAGATAGATAGATAGATAGATAGATAGACAGTGTAGACGTAGGTATAGACATAGAGATAGATATAGATATGTATATACATATATATATTATTTGAAAGTTAGTGCTACTTAAATTTTATTTGTTTATTTTTGTATTTATTACAGGGTCTAAAGGGTCTCATCACACATATCCAACTCATAGTGACTCTCCTGTTTTCAGCCTCCCAAGTGCTGGGATTACAGGTGCACACAACTATGCCCAGTCTCAATTGCCCTCTCAGCATGCCCCTGCACTGCATGCTAGGGATAGAACCCCAGTCCCTGCATCTGCCTAAGCAGGCACTTTAATCCACTGAGCTATCTGGCTGACCCTTAGAGCTACTTAAATTTTAATGGAAACTTTTTTACAATTCTTAACACAACTGAATGTTGTATTTCCAATCAGGCAACAATCTAATCAGGTTGAATCTTCAGTGATTATCTCTTATTCAATTTTCTTCAAATGAAATTTTCATTTGGCATGTTGATGTGCTAGGAAGTTAATAGGTTCACACACAATCCTTTTCCTATCTTTGGCTACCGAGATACAATAAATATGTTTGTATGACTTCTAGAAGTTATAGAAGGTACGCCCTAGGTAAAAGCCCTACTACTCAGAATGTGTGGCCATTTCTAATGAAACAATTGATTTGCAAATGATAAAAGGGATCAGAGGCTTAAGTATAACCACATCCCAAGGAAAGTAATTAGAATTTGGGATAAAGATAAGAGTGAGATTTGAAACCTGTCAGTACATATCATTAAAAGGAAATAAATTACGGCTTGTCAAAAATGACAGACTTCAGAAAGGTGCTTCCTTTTCACTCTGAGTAAGACCTTTTTCCACCCAGCAATTAACTTTATTCCCATTAATATTCAGTAGCATTGACGAAGCTGACAGAGTAAAATCGGGTTTTATAAAACTGAAGACAGATTGATGGAGACTCATTACTTTGTCTAATAATTTCATCATTGTGGGTTAGATCTTAATAAATAAAGAACGAAGCTGTTGACTGTAACATTGATTTGTTGTGCCACATAAAGGACTCACATTTTCTGTGTATATTTTCTTTCTGTGATTCATAAATTTTTTGGAAATAAACAGTAATTTTGCCTAAAGGGCTTCAGAGGTGACAAAATAATACATTTACAATTTACCATAATACAGTACTTTTAGTACTGACACAGTTTTCTTTAGCTATTTCTTCACAATCTGTAAATAATAATTATGCTGCACAGTTAAATTAAATAAAATGAGTAAATGCACTTAAATGACCCTTTGATTATAGATTGAGAAAGCCTATGTACAAGTATTTACTGGTAGTATGGTATAAAAAGTACAAAAGAGTAACAACCTTAGGAAATGTAACAACTAAACATTTTGGTTTTTATTCCTTTGTGATATAAAAAGTTAGAAATGAAATAGAGCAGGTTTCACAAAACTACAAGACGTGTCAAAGATGATGCTGCTTGGAGACAACACATCTGTTCTGTTTCTGTATTTATCATATTTCCTAGGAAATTAAAAATGAAACATCATGCTTTTCTAGGCTTATGGACATAGGCTTGTTTGTTTTTTGTAACTGTTAAAAAAAATTCTCACTGCTGGTGAGAAAGATGTGATATTTGCCTAACAAAATGAACTTGGTTTTATTTTTTTCTGGAAGTTTCGGAGTAGTTCTTTTCCCCTGTTCTGAGGCAAGTTCTCATAGGTGATAGTCTATCATTTTTTGTAAAGAGTTTTTTCTTCAGTGTTCTATAGCTTAACAAGTTTTGTGGGGTTTCTTTGCCATGGGCAATATTAGTGAGTTCTGTATGTATTGCTGATGTGGAATTTTGCCATTTGTATTTATTTTCTGTGCTATGACAACCCACTGTTCTGTGGTTGAAATGACACAGTTTTAGTCCTCATCAAATTCATGCTTTCTGCAAATGACTGATTTTTCATAAGTGAAAATTCATGTAGTGAAAATGGAATCATTTCACGCAGTTCTTACTTTGAAGCACACGCATTGCACTGCTCTGCATTTTATTCCTGTTTTTGCCAGTATCAGTCTGCAGAAGGCTAAGTCACACCTGAAAACACTAAATAGACTGTTATAATTAAAATGAAACCTTTCAATTTGACTCCTCTGTTCCTTGAATTTCCCACTTTAGATCATTCTCTGATAGTCCATATCTTTACATCATTATATCCTGTTTGCTCTGATCTCTTTTCTTTATATAAATCTACTTCTCTGAATTTATAATTTTTGCACAAAAGGCAGCTTATTAGGGGCCGAGAGAAGCAGCATAACTTGGGTAGCACTGAACTAGGAGTCCCATACCCAAAGGTAGGAGGAAGAGATTCTTTTAAAACTATACAAAGGTAGTCATAGCAAAGGGAATGTACACAGGCTTTCTCTGAATTTAGCTTTATTCAGCTCCACTGTTCTCTTTCTCTCTCTTTCTTTCTTTCTTTCTTTCTTTCTTTCTTTCTTTCTCCTCCTCCTCTTTCTTCTTCTTCTTCTTCTTCTTCTTCTTCTTCTTCTTTAAATTATCAGTGCCAACATTTTCTTGCATTTTTTGTTTTCCTTGTAATTATTCCATTTCTTAATCAATTTATGAACATAAGAGGTTGCATCTTTTCATTTGGGAAGGAACATTGAGGCAGGGAGAGTAGACTTGAGCTGAGCTACCTCAAATTATCTCAACAGACTACAGGATGTAGTGGTTACTCTGAGTTGTCTGGTATCTGGCTCTGGAGTGATTATGGCAGGGATTGTAAGGAGTATTAACTTATAGTAATGAGACTGATGGAGAAAGTGTTGGGACTGTGAGCTCTGAATAAATTAGTTTGTGTGTGAAAGAATACTGGAAGATGAATCCTTTACTGTCTCAAGGACCTGGCTACCTTTGAGGTGGAGGCAATAATCCCACTTCATAAAGTAGGAAATTGAACTGATGAATTTTAAATTATTTTCAAAATCATATACCTAATGAGTAATTAAGTCCATGTTAGACCAAGAGGTCTGGCTTAGCCTTTCACATTCCTAGCTCTATGCTATGTTGTTTCATTAAAAAAAAACTTGAAAGAACAGGCAATACATATGTGATATGGCCTGAGTACCATAAGAAAATCAAAAAGGGACTTCAGAGTCAGACCACTGAGATGTCAGTCAGACAGGAAGTCATGCCAACATTGAGGAAAGAGGTAACAAAGAGTGCTCATTTGAAGGATGACAAAGATTCCCACAGAGATGAAGAGGTCATTTCAAGTCCAGAGAAATGTTTAAGCCATGTACAAAGACATGAAATAAATGGATATGTCATGGAGTGCAAACTGTGCTCTTATGAACAAACTAGTAAGTGAAATCAAGAAAGTCATTTGAGGTCAGTGTTGAGAAAATCATGAACAAAAGACTAAAAACATCACTTATAACTTGGGAGTGGAGTGGGGAATGAGGATGGTAAGAGAAATATAGGTCCTTGAGCAGAGGTTACATGATCACATTCATTTCAGGGATTCACCTGGCTTCTGTGGAAGAAAAATTGAAAAGAGCATAAACACAAGATGAAAACATCAATTAGATTTTTAAAACATAATGCAAATGAAATGTTGTCAAATAACTCGAGGGAAACATAAGGATAATATCAATATTATTGATTTGAAGTTTATCATAGAGATAGCCCTTAAATCACCTTGTGACTAATGTTAAAGTATATCATAGACGGTAGGGTTGAAGAACCTGGACATCTCACTACATAGAAAGGAGAAACAGAGGTGGACTCTCCCAGTTGTTGGACTAACCTAGATCTGAGAGGCCCCTCCGGGCTCCAAGGTAAGAGAAAATGAAGACTCAGAGAGAGCACAAGAAAGCTCAAACATCAGTTTGGTTTAATGGGTGATACTATTTTTGCTATCTGTCCAAGAGGAGTTTTTTTAGGTTTTTTGTGCTGGAGATGAAACTCAGGACCTTGTACTCTCCAGGCAGGTGCTGTGCCTCTGAGCTATTTCACAGCCCAACAGATGATAATAATGTGAAAAAAGAACCCTGGGACACTTAGCACAACTCTAACTGATATTTAGGAAGCGTGCTTTGTAATAAAATAATTGTTATTTTAATATATAAATCTCAGACAAGGTTAGACCAGGAGACTTGGTGACATGAACAGATACAGCTACCAAGAATGATTGCATGTGGATGTCAGAGAATTAAATTCAGAAACCCTTAAATACAAGAAATTCAGGAGCAGGAAAGGGTAGACTTTAGATGGCACTGAGTACAACTAAGTTCTGACAAACTAGACTTATTTTTGTATAAGAAAAAGAGAGGAATAATCTTAATTGAAATAAGGATAACATGCCAAGACAAATTACAGACTTTGGAAACAGAGAAAATGATGAAGTATGTTAGCACAAATGAGTTGGACTTTATTTATAAGTGCAATGTCAAAATAATCCCCAATGTTATGACGCTATAGTGACAAAGTAACTCTGAAAACATATCTCCTGCCTTGAAATTCCCTTACATATTGAGGTTCACAATCAGCACTGAGAAAGACCCAGGAAAGCATAGCCCTTGATGCGTTATCGGGATCAAGGATATAGTGCAGATAGGAGCAGTAATATAAGGAAAAGCCACAGCACAATGGTAATAATGACAAAGTTTATGTAACATTAAGAAAAGCAGACAACCCCTAAAATAAATTCACAACTTGAATTTGTAACATTCTTAATCTAGATTTCTCATCGCAGCTATTCAGAAAAAAATATAAATATATACAACGTTAAGAACATAAAACAGAGCAGGGGGGATAGCTCAACCCTCTAAACACCTGCCTGGCAAGCACAAGGACCTGGTTTGATCCCTGGTACTGCATGCCATGCCATCCCCAAGCCCTGGGTGTGCCATGCTAGAAACTGAAACTGAGAGTGGTAGTGAATGTGTGTAATCCCAGTGTTGGGGAGACTGAGACAGGAGGATCACTGTGAGTTCAAGCTGTGTAGTGAGACCCTGTACCAAATAAATAGATGACTTTTAAAAAGCATAAAGTATTAAAAATGTTTGTTATTCACATTTTAAAAACTCCAGTAAACAGCATTCAATTTCAACCTTTTAAAAGTCTTGAGTTTCCTTTATTACATATTTGTATACTGCAGTTCTATTTACCAACTAACACTGATTTATTGCTGTCTCAACTATGGGTGGCATTGTTTTGTTGGTACGATTTTCTGAAATGACAAAGAACTCTCAAAAGAGCAGTGAGGCATTTTCCTTATTTTAATGCTACTGAATTTCTGAAAATTTTAGCTTATGTAAAGTGGTGAAGAAGTTCTGTTGTGATATGTAAAATTATTTTCTTGACTCTCAAATAATTCTCAGCTGTTTTTCCCTTACATGAATGTTGATGGGATATCTGAGAATCATACAACCTAGTTCCTGGTTGTGCAAAGCTGATACATGCATCGCAAAACCTCTAGCATCACTGCCAACCTACGCTCTCTAAATAACAGCATCATCTTGAAATTGTTGTGAAAAACTAATCATTGTATAACTTAAAAATACTGTCTAAAGAACTAAAGATTTAAATAACAGAGCTCAGTATAAGATAGATTCCTCCCATGAAACCTACTCAAACATGCTAGATCTTTTAGCAGGTGTTATGATTTGAATGTCTGTCTTATCAAACTCATATTGAAATTTGGCTGCTATTGTAACAGTATTAAAAGAAGGAACCTCAAAAGTTCTGTCCATGTGAGCCTTTAGTGGGGAATAGAAAGCATAAAGATCCCCAAAATATCTTGATCATTCTCCTCTCATCTTAATGAATAGCATCTGGCTTCCTTCTGTCCACACTAACTCCTTATCAAAAGGATCACTTAGTCATACCCTTACTTTCTTCTAGAAATATTCTTTTGTCTACCACATAGTCAGGGTGGGAAATGTTCAAATACCTAAATTCTGTTTGCATCTTAATTGTGAGTTCTGTTTAAGTCATTTTTATCTTCTCACATTTTACTATATGCAAATAGAAGGAATTCTCATGTTTAGGTCATAAGGTTCCATCTTCACAAATGGACTAAAGCCATTATTGCAGGAATAGGCTTTCTCCCTCTTGCTCTCTCTCTCTCTACCCTTTTACAATGTGATGTCTTCGCTGTGATGTGACACAGCAAGGAAATTCCCACAGATGCTATTATCTTTTTATGTCCTGTATTTTAGGGAAGGATCTACAAGGTGTTCAGAGTCTTACTACTAGATCAGACTCATAGTGATCAGCCTGTTTACAGCCTCCCAAGAGTTGGGCTTACAGGCGCACACCACCAAGCCCAGTCTCAATTGCCACATCAGTGCACCCAGGGGCAGGGCTGCAATGGCCGGCCCACAGATCAAATCCCAGGCCCCTGCACCTGCTTGCAGGTGCTTTAATCTGCTGAGCTATTTGACTGGCCTTCAGATACTGTTCTTGCTGCTGAAGTTTCTAGGTTCTATAACTATAATCCAATACATTTCATTAGTTATTAATTACCCAATCTCAGGTATCCTTTTATACCAGCACAAAACAGGCTAAAAGAAATTTGATATAAGAAGTAGGTTTATAACAAATAAGGTTATACCAGGTTATTCCTGAGAATAAGAAGAGGACTTTGAACTGGGTAATGATTAGGCTTAAAAAATATTCAAAGAAGCAGCCTAGAAAACATCTAACTACATTGTTAGTCTCTTCATTCATTAAGAAGGAAGGTTTGTGCTAATATTGATTAAAGATATTTTTAAGCCCATGTCTTGTACCCTGAGCAACTACTTTAAACATAACAACTTGTAATGTAGTACCTATTGTTATTTCCCTATTATTTTGTTGTATTTTTTCTATAAAATAAATAGGAATCCTATTTATTCTTAGGTTGACATAAATCATAAAGGGAAATTCTGGTGAGGCATAAGAATACATCTATTTGGCAGGCCAGATAGCTCAATGGGCTAAAGAGCCTTCTTACACAGAGTGCAATGGCTGGGGTTTGATCCTCAGCCTCCTGTGCCAGCCCTGCCCCTGGAGTGCACTGAGATGGCGATTGAGTCTGGGCATGGTGGTGCACACCTGTAATCCCAGTACTTGGTAGGCTAAAAACAGAAGAATCGCTACGAGTCTGATCTAAATAGTGAGACCCTGTAGGCCCTGTTCCAAATACATAAAAAAGAATATATCTATAGAGAAAGTTTAAAATCTTTTCATGCTTCATGATCAAAATGAAGTGATACATGCTCAAAATGTTGACATAATCTGAATGGTAAAAGCCATTCTGAAATGGAACTAAGGAAAAAGGTACTGAAACTTGAATACAGGCCATCCTTACCATGAAGTAAGAACTATATAAGTTCTATAGTAAGGAACTATAGAGCTTATATAAATCCTTACTATAAAGTAGAAAAGAATTTGAATGAATTACATCTCTGCCTGAGGTTTTGTGAGAAGCAGATCTTAAGAACCATTAACTAAGATATCTGATGGAGCAAATACCTAAGCAATGAGTATACATGATGATTCATGGGTTTAATTTTAATAAAATGTGAAAAGAGAGAATTATCTTAAGGTGGAATTCATAATTGAAAAGGAAATAGAACTTAGACCATGTTTTAAAAAAGCATTTTTAGGAAGGGGCTTACTATAAACAGGAGGCTAGATTAACAAAATGGGAGAATGATCAGTTATTCTGGAGATCTTTGTTGCTCCCTCTGTCATCAAATTCCTGGAGTTGTAGGAGACTAAAATGGTTTTGAGGATGGACCTATGGGAGCCTTCATGAGGGTATTGTCCATGGTCACTTCAGCACTATGCTTCCTGCATTCTAGCACAGCACTCCTAATCTGTACCATGGCTTAAATGCTATATAATTAGTAACCTTCAACAGTATCTACATGGTGCCAAGTCTGTAGAAACCCAAAATTCATGAACACTGGAGGTGTGGCTATGTCCATCTTGATTCCAAAGGGTATACCAGACAGCCTGAGGGCCAAAGAGCCTGAGCAAAAATCTGCTGCAGGGAAGAGAAAGTGCAGAGTCCCAACTAAGACAGTACTCAATGCAGCTTCAGGGATCAGGTTGACCCAGACAGTGCAGAACTATAGAACTTTGCAATTATGATGGTGGTCTGGGAGAGCTGCAAGCATGGGACCCCAACCTTTGAAAATTGATGTAAGCATTCAGCCAGCAATGTCCTGAAGGTGAAACTGTCTAAGGCCTTGAGGGCTTAATCTCCACCACAGCGTGTCCAGGAAGTAGAATATGGCATTAAAGACATTAATTCTGAACCATAAGATTTCATGTGTTCAATCTGTTGAGTTTGGGTTATACTTGGGGCCTTTTACTTGCTGCTGAAGATTACCATCATTAGAGAAACATCAAGTACTTTGAACAGGAACAGAAGAAATGTGCCCTGAAGGCATCCATTGCAGAGTTGAGAGCTTTTTGTTTGAGAAGAGTCTTTGGGTCCCCTGTCTTTGAGGAGTCATCTAAGAAATTGATGATCTAGAATCATTTCAGAATTATCAGCCATCTCAACACCCAGGGTCCACCATAACCACAGTCCAAGGAGGCTGTAGTATTTTTCAAAGCTGGCGACAGACCGTGGCATCATCTCTATGAGTCCGATCTACTAGTGTGACCCTAGTTTTACAGGCATGCAAATATAAGAGTTATGGGCTCAGGAAGGCTTCTACCTAGATTCCAGATAAAGGTCTTTGAGCCTAAGCAACATGTGACAAGATTGGCAGAGTCCCTACCAGGACCTTGTAACAGGACTTACTCATGAAGCTCTGGGTGTGAGATGAAACATGAATTGAAATCTCCAGCATTGGGAGGTGTCAGGAACATGAAACAGCAAAGCTGTAGCAGTGGGGCCAGTGCAACTCTTTTCTCACCACCATGTGCCCTGGATGCCAAAAATGGAGTTGTAGGGCCTAACTTTTGCCCTTTTGGTGTTCAGGCTTGATTTGGTCTTGTTCTTTTCTATACCCAGATTATACCCTTTTGTAATGAGAATGTTGAACCTATTCCATTGTGTCTCAGGATAATGTTACTTGGACTTTGGCA
The DNA here is from genome assembly GCA_002564285.1 of Tympanoctomys barrerae. NCBI lineage: Eukaryota > Metazoa > Chordata > Mammalia > Rodentia > Octodontidae > Tympanoctomys > Tympanoctomys barrerae. The sequence continues at coordinate 1,341 of NDGN011095082.1, read as the reverse complement.
TACAACTCATAACATCAATTTCTTTTTGTAAATTTTCATTTATTAATGTAACATTATGGTTAACTGCAGGTAATTGGAAGCTCAGGGAGGTCAGAACACTAGGCACCATTTTGAGAGTTAATATTTAATGTCAAAAGCAGCAAAGCTTAAAAGGATGTACTCTAAATCATTACTTCAGTTTACTTACTTATTTTTGTATTTTAGGGAATGGTCTATGGGGTGTTCAGTGTCTCACTAGTGGATCGGACTCATAGAGATTCTCCTGTTTACAGCCTCCCAAGTGATGGTATTACAGGTGCACACCACCACACCCAGTCTTGATCACCACCTCAGCACACTCTGGGGGCTGGGCCAGCACAGCAGGCCAGGGGATCAAACCACTGGCCCCTGTACCTGCTTGCAGGCACTTTAAACAGCTGAGCTATTTGGCCAGCCCATTACTTCAGTTAAAAATGAGTAAGAAAGCCTGGAAGTTCCTGTTACTGCTACTAGTTTCATATTTTGTATCAGTTGACCAAAGGATAATAACACAAAATTTTTTATGTTGCTTGATTTTTCCATCTCCTTGGGAAATAAAATAAATGTTCTGTAAATACTTATTTTTAAAGATTTTTCAAAACTTCTAACAATAAGTAAATTCTAACAAGAAAATATGACAGAATTAAGTAAAAAGCACTATTTCATCATCTTGAGTTTCATTAAGCAGAGCCATCATCCAAGAGGAAGTAGCTTTTTTAAGTAAATATATTACACTCTAAAAACAGTTACAATGGTAAATTCAAAAGTTATAAATTCTTAGGGACCAGCCAGATAGCTCAGCAGAAGCACCTGCTTAGGCAGAGCATGGTGACCAGGGTTCAATCCTGGCGTGCTATGCTGGCTCTACCCCTGGGGCATGCTAAGAGGGTGATTGAGACTGGGCATGGTAGCATGCACCTATAATCCCAGCACCTGGAAAGCTGGAAACAGGAGAATCACTATGAGTCTGATCTACATAAAGAGACCCTGAACACCCTGTAGACCCTGTACCAAATGCATTTTTTTTTAAAAAAAAAGCTGTACATTCTCAGATCTACCTCACCTCATGGTTTTGCTCTATAAAAATCCCTAGACAAGGCAGATTCCTGGACAACACACTCAAGTCCCCTTCTGTCTCTCACTCAGACAGAAGCTTCCATTACCTCAATAAATACATTCTGATCTTCAAGAAGAAGAAGAGGAAGAGGAGGGAGAAGCAGAAGCAGAAGATGAAGACAAAGGCAAGACGAAGATGAAGACAAAGATGAAGACGAAGACGAAGACGAAGACGAAGACGAAGACGAAGACGAAGACGAAGACGAA
>NDGN011094940.1:0-12032 GCA_002564285.1 Tympanoctomys barrerae | reverse complement strand
CAGGATTTATCCTGAAACCCTGTACCTCAGTTGGTAGATCTTTTGTCAGTGTCAGCCATGTAGATGAGTCACTGCCATTGCTTGACCAATTTGCTCTCTGTGAAAGCCTGAGAGAATGTTATCCCTCTATGTGACTCTCCTTAGGCACACTCTTAAAAAAATGGAAATAAATAAATACCCTAACGCTGCACCTCAAATATCTAGAAAATGGAGAGCAGACCAAATCCAAAGCCCGAAGGCAGGAGGAAATTTTAAAGATTAGAGCAGAAATTAATTCAATCAACAAGAAGAAAACAATTCAAAGAAATAACAAATTGAATTTTATTTTCTTCTCTTTATTTTATTTTACTTCATTCTATTTTTATTTTAAAATTTCCTATTAGCAAATTTTTCCAATCAATAATGATAACATTCCTTGTGTGGAGCTGGCAGGTGTACATAGCACATCTGTATTCCTTTTATTACCCCCTTTCCTTCCTACCTCTCCTCACCCCTCTATCTCTTGATCCCCTTCCCATTGGAGAAAGATCTAGCTCTCTATCCCCAATATCTAAGCAGATGCTTTACTTTAAAAGATATTTAGATTTACAGAAAATTTGCAATGTTAGTATTGAGAGTTCTCATGTATCCCTCAGCAAGTTTCCTTCATCACCATCAACACCATCATCACAATCACCACCATCGTCACTACCACCATCAGCATCACCATCATCACATCACCACCACCTTCACCATCACCATCAGCATCACCATCACCACCACCACCACTATTAGCATCACTACCACCACCACCACAACTACCACCACCACCACCACAATCATATCCCCACCACCATTACCATCATAACCACTTTCACCACCACCACCATCTCTACATATCACCTTGGTGTGGCACGTGAATCAACATCAAGGAGCTATCTCATCGGATCCCTGGAGCAAATTTTGCCCACGACTCTGTCCTAGGAGAAACATCAGGACCTGATCGTAAAAATACTTTGCATGACTTTAAGATTTTAAGAAACATTGAAGGCTCATTACATAGTTCTGCCTATTATGCATCTTAGTCAATAGTGCTTTCAAGATGTGCTTCCTGACCTTTTACTTTGTTAAAGCTCTTTTCCCTGGCTGGAGATCTCCCCCAGGACAGTTGAGCACTGCAGGCATGGGCTCTGCTACTGTGTGGCCAGCCCAGCTACCCAGCAAGAGTCTTGTGGTAACTGCCAGCCCTCCCTAGGACCACAGATTTGACTTCCCCAGGCTCCAGAAAGGAAAGTGATCGGTGGTATGCTACAGTGATTTTTTGTCAACACTATATGTTGTCTTTTTAAACAGGTGAGCGTGCTTTAAGTCTTCTCATCCCAGAAGGAAATAATAATCGTTTGAGGCAATCAGCACAATTTTATCATAGTGTGCATGTATTACTATAGCACATTGCACCCCATAAATATATACAATTATTATTGATCAATTGGAAATAATACTCTGAAAAGTCTGCTTTATTTGAAGTGTGTGTGTGTGTGTGTGTATGTGTGTGTTGCATTCTCTATGACTAAGATTTATTTTTATTTTTATTTTTGTCTCAGGAATGTATGTGCATTACTGAGTTTTCTTCTGGTTTCTTTGTGGTTTTCATGCTTCTGGCTCACCGATTTCCTTGCAGGGACTCTGTGCACACTACTGCTCCTTCGGGGAGCAGCGAGGCCCCTGTGCTCTGGCAATTGGAGCTGTGAGGCTTGGCTCCCCCAGGCCCCCACAGTGACATTTGTCTCACCTTGGAGCACGTCCTACAGGAGTCAGTTGGCTTTTGGCTCAAGACCGCCAGGGTGCAGGTGCCTTTGTCCTCCTCCTGTGTATCTTAGGACATTGCTTTCTACTTTGTGGTCCAAAGTGCATCTCCACTTGCAAAGTGGAGACGGCTGACATCACTTGTCTCCCTCTCTCGGGTCCCCAAGGGTCACCCGTCTGCGATGCCACACATCCTCCAAAATCTGTAGCGGTGTTCTTTCACATATTTTGTTCAATTTTCCAGTTATGAAAGTGTGCCATGTTGGAGCTTGCAAACTCTAGCAAATGAGGTTGTTTGGCAAATAAAACAAAAGTATCAATATTGCTCACAAGACTTAAGCAGGATGCAAAATTTTATGACATAATAGTCACGATGTTGAGGATGCAATCCAAAATTACTTGGCACCAGAAAAGCCAGCAAAATCTCAATGCTCATGTGGGAAGACAGTCAACAGAATCTGGCGCCAAGATGTTACAGATGTTGGAATTATCTAACAAATACTTGAAAGCAGCTATTATACATATGCTTCACTAAACTGCCACGACCCTTCTGGAAACACATGAGAAAATAGAAAGTCTGAACAAATAAGTGGAAAACACAATGAAAAAGAATGAAATTGTAAAATTTAAGCACGCAATGACAAAATCCTAAAGGAGAACAATTAGTTTACAGGATAACTATAACTCAAGTCTTATGGAATGATGACAAAAACCTGACATTTGTGTCATCAGAGTCCTAAAGGACAGTCTGGTGTTGAAAAAACATTGAGTTATTACAGTAGAAAATGTCGCAAGTTTTCTGAAAGATATAAATGCATCTGCTAGAGCAGCTGAGGGGTCTCTTTATAATACTCAGCCAAGCAAGAAAAATGTACAAAGACAAATAATAATGAGGGTTCTAAAAACCAAAAACACAAACATTTGAACACATTGTGAAAGATGGCATTTTTCCCAGGGGGTGATGAGGAGGAAGATGTCGGGAAGACTGGGAAAGAGGGTGCATGCTTCTCTCGTGCTGGAGGTAGAGAAGGTTGAGCCTTCACCCCAAGCCCAACCGAGATGCCTCCTGAGTAGAGGTGAAACTGGGACATCCTCAGGTGAGCAGACAGGAAGGAAAGTTGCCACATACAGGCCACACTGAAGGTGCTTCAGGGAAGATTCTAGCAGAAGGGGACAATACTCAGAGGACCTTGAGCACATGGTGGAGGAGAGAGATAGATCCAGCAAAAGGGAAGGATGGAAAACAGCGTCCTCTGGCCAGCCTGGAGATGGGGCTGATGTCCCGGGCAAAGTGTGACACTTCCCCGCAGGGACTTTCACATGCTCAGCCACCCCATGTAAGGCCACAATAACAGGCTGGGAAAGGCAGAGCCTGCTGGGTTGTGAGGCATGATGCTGACACTCAGCTGCCGGTACATGTTTTACTCCTTGGAAAAAATCCTGAATAGGTTCACACACACAAATATGGGTAGAATGTATGTGGGTGCGCATGTATATGGATACTGCCTACGAACCTATTAGTGTTTATGTACATAATGTGGATAGAAAAAAAGAGAAAATTGCAATAGTGATGTAAAATGAAATAAGAAATATGTTTGAATAATTCAATGAGGCAGGAAAGGTGAAACTGAGGAACAGCAACTGAACAAAGAGAAAACAAATTATGTAATAGTACACTTTAATACAAATGTGTCAGTAATTACAGTTAAAGCAAACAGTCCCAACAGAATAGTACGAGAGACAATGCCACTGCAATAGATTTAGGAGACCAATCTGCCTCCGTATAAGCTGCGATGCGGCAAACCACTCAGAGCCTATGGATGAAAAAAGCCCAAGCAGACACCATCCAAGGACAGCAGGACATCAGCTCTCACGTCTGAAGATGTCCATCTCAGGGCAGAGCCCATCACCCTCAAGAGCTACAGGATGATGATGGGTCACTTTGCTAGGAAGGTTCAGCAGTGTGAGTCATGCCTGCACCTCACAACAGGAAGCAGACGCTGGTGGTACTCTGGAGGCCGAGGCAGGAGAAATGCAAATTTGAGCCCAATGTGGGTGACTTTCCATTGTCTCAAATTTAAAGCAGACAAACATACAGTCCCAGATGGTCACAGCAGTCTTTTTCTCCACTAGATAAAACACGTGTGCAGAAAGCCACTGCAAGTAAGAAGCCCAGAACCACACCATCAGCCAATGGCTCTATCAGTATGTGCGTGTGACCTGTCCCCCCAGTCACCACAGGCACTCTTGTCATTGCATATAGGACACTGCCAGCAGGACCCATAGCCCAGCCACAAAGCAAACTAATTTAAGAGAACTGAGCTCTCCTCTTAAGCGATAACAGTCAAACTGGAAATCAATAGCAGATATAATAATAAAATGTCCAAGCTGTTGGAAAAGGACTTATATATTTCTATATAATCCGTGCACAGGAAGGAAAATGTGGAAGGACATAATGTGTTGAATAAAAAGAAAGTAAAAATATTCCATATTAAATTGTGAGATGTACTTGAACAAGTTTAGGAAGGGGGAGTTAAGCATTATAGTGTCTATAGAAAGTAAAAAATAAAATAGCCCAGCTAAGACACATGGATGCTCTTTAACAGCCTACATAAACACAAGTTGATGCATGGCAGAAATATGGAATTTAGAGTAAAAACCTGAGAAAATGGAAACAGGTAAATGACAAGCAAAACAACAAAACACCACAGACTACTTTTTAGATGATCACTAAAAGTAGTCAACTTTTAACTTGAATGAAAAGAAAAAAGAGAGAAAAGACAAAATATCAATCAAGAATGGAAGAGGGGATTTCACCTTCTAGACTTCGAAGGGGTGAGGGAAGGGGCTGCAGGTGACCCTACACCAGAGGCGCCTGCTACTCCCTGATGGGGTCAAATACAAAGCCCACTTTACGAAACACTGAAGTAAGGGAGTGACCTGGAGCCCAGTGTGATTGTGCATGCCTGTAATCCCAGTGCTCCGGGAGGCTGAGGCAGGAGAATTACAAATTTGAGCCTAATCTGCATGACTTTGTAATATTCTGTCTCAAATTTAAAAAGTAAATAAATAAAATCACAGTGGCAAGTCTCCTGGTTTAATCCTCAATCCTGGAGAAAAGGACAATGACCAAGAAGGACAGATCGAGAAGATATACCTGTCAGTCATGTATCTGACAGCATATTTGTACCAAGCCCATACCTAAAAGTCTCAAAATGATATTAAAAAATCCAACTTAAAATGGGCCAAAGTTTTGCACAGGTGTCTCATCGAAACAGATGCTGAGAGTCAGTAAGCAGGTGGCGACACGTCCAGGATCGCTCACCAGCAGGAATCCCAGGATGGAGCCCAGCCGAGCTGCGGTGACGTGGATCCGGTCCCTCAAACGTCCCAGGAACGCTGACCCCACTGCTCGGGAAACTGGCCTGCAGCACCTCAGGAAGCCAACCACAGACCGCAGCAGCTCCTGGGAGCACCCTTGGAGCTGGGCCCAGAGGAAGGAAAGGTGTGTTGACCTAAGAGCCCCTGCAGAATACCTGGCAGCTTGTCCAGTACTGACACTGAGTCTGTCCTGGGGAAATTTGCCAGCCGCAGGGCACCCATCGTATAGAATGCTGCCTGGCACTGAACAGGAGAAGGTTGCTGGACACAGCGGCCTGCAGGCCCCCACAGGCACCCCACTGAGCGGAGGAAAGGCCTCTCGCTCCGCCATCACATCTACGCCTGCGTGAAATCCTCAGACAGACACACCAGCGCTTGGGCTGCCAAGCCTCCAGGTGCAAAAGAGGCTGAGCTCTTGGGGCAGAGGCCGCAGCGCCTCGGCGTGAGGGAGACTTCTCTGTTCTCACAGCCTGCACATCTGCACACCAACAAACACCAGGCTTGGGCATTGTCACTTAAACACGAAAGTGAAAACTCTAAAGCCTGCGGATGGCTGGGCGACAGTGAGGTCCCTCGCAGCAATGTCACAGGCCAATATCAAGGTGGGGGATGCAGTTGAGGGAAGGGGAACGATGCAAAGGGAAAGGGCTAAACTGCAAAACAGTGGGCTCTCCCTCCACCAGGAATTCCCATTATGATGGAATAGCACTTCTACCATGCGCAGATTTTTGACAAATGTCTTAAATTTTTCTGGTATAGAATACATAGTAAGCTTCACATCAAAGTGCAGGAAGACCCTCCCCCCACGTGCCGAGCTGGCCCCACCCCCAGGGTGCTCTGAGCCAGCGAATGAGTCTGGGCATGGTGGCGCACGCTTGTAATCCCAGTGCTAGGGAGGCTGAAAACAGAAGGATCACTATGAGTCTGAACTGTGTAGTGAGACCCTGTACCACATACATAAGTGAAAAAAAAAAAAATGCATGAAGATATGAAGGGCATCCTATGTTTTTAAAAAAAGAGTCCTGCATGCATGCGCTGGCTCACTCTTGGGTGTGCCTCCCACACTTGTGCATGTCGTGGGCGTGCCGTGATGTCGCCTGCTCTACGATCTTGGGAAGACGCATCTGCAACGAAGTGTGGGACCTGAGCTAACAATGCGGCGGCTGTGAGCATTTCAAAGAGAAATTAGTAACAATATCAAGGAAACGCTCATCACTTAGTAGTGTGCTGAGGATTCCCTACGATTCTCAAATTTCACATCTGCGGAGCCCCCTTCCTATCTTCCTCCCTCGCGTGTTTATTTCTCCTAGCGGGACTCACAAGGGCAGCGCCAGGTGGCTCTAAGGTGCTCACTGACTCCGCTCACGTGCTGTGCAGAAACATTACGCATCCCAGAACATCCCGCCAGCTCTGGAAGATGCTGTGTTATTATCAGTCCTTGGGGTACAGTGCACACGACGAGCCATAGCTAGGCCTGGCCGTGGGGTTCATTTCTTGTCAGAGGAACGGCATAGCTCCTCCTGGCCAGAAGGGTTCAAGCTGTGCTTGGAGAGCTACGTGTGTGCGTGTGCGCGTGATGTGCACACGGCATGAACACACACGTACAGAGAGCAATGACACACACACCCAGAAACCCCAGCTCCAGAGCGGGAGAGGAAGGATCGCACAGAAACAAATTAATTCAGAGAAGCAGAAGCAAAAACAGCTCGGCCAGGCCCCTGCTTAGACTGGAGGCTGCATCTATACAAAGCGAAACAAAACCTCTTGAGCCACCCCCGCGCCAGAGTCTAAGCACCTTAAGGGACCCCCTCGTGGAGGGCGGGGCCGTGGCTGATTTACAGCACATCTGTGACCTTCCCGGCCTCCTCCTCCCTCGGCTGTGCTGGTGTTCTGTTAACAAGAGCAGCGCTGTGACCCATAATTGCGGCAGATCCGCAGCAGGTCTTAAGGAGCCCTTGAGCGGCTGCCCCTGCCGCCTCCATCTGCTGCGGCCTCCTGTGTCTCCCAGAGGGCAACCTGGCTAATTTTTCAGTCAATTAGCAGAGGGTTGCTTTTGTTCTCCCACGCACCCCCTGGGCTCCGCTTTCACTGGGAGCCTGTGTTCAGATGGGCTGGGTTTGGAGAAGCATATTGTGTTGGTTTTATCTATGACCCTGTGACATTGGTGGGCAAACGTTATCTCAGTCATCTAGGCAATTTGCAGACAGCCTGTGGGGCTGCCTGTGCAGCGTGTGTGTGTGTGTGTGTGTGTGTGTGCTTGCGCGCCTACGCACCTGTGAGTGTGGGAGGCAAGACTGCAGATGAGCTGTTTTAAGTAAACCACCCATTCTGTGACCCTCTGTGTCTTACATGGAGTTTATTCATTTAAAAAGCAAGGTCAATGGCCTTAACCTGGGTGTGGCTGGTGTTCACCTGACAGAGAGACTGACTTCAGCAAGAGCTGATTCATCCAGACTACTAGAGGTGACTTGGAGTCCGTGGGCCTCCTGAGGAGCTGATCCTGCCTGGGATGACACGCAGGCTGCAAATCCTCTGCCCACTCACGGCTGTGCCACCCCAGCGGCTAACCTCAGCTTCCTTGAGCCATGTGGAAGACCTACAGCAGGATGGGCCTGCGGCTGGAGGACAGGGCCTCCTGGCCTTCCCCTCTATCCGCAGCTGCATCCACAAGTCCAGGGCAACCCTTTTCTCTAGCCCAGGCGGTAAGAAACTGCCCTGCCTTGGCCGGCTGCACTACTCACCGGCATTCTGCTGTCTTTTCTCCATGACAGTCTTGAAAATCACAGAGATTTTCCAGGGGTGACACTCCCCCTGGGTTTCTGCAGCAAAGAGTATGAGAACCTCTGGCCCAGGTGTCTATTCACAGGGCGTCCCCTGGCCCCTCCAATCCCCACACCAGGCTGTGCCTTTTGGCTCGGTCCAGCCTGAGGCTTGGCTCCCCTTCTCTCCCTCAGAACCTCTGTGCTTCTTTCTGACTTGATTGTACATGGCGGAGTCTCACACGCAGTGAGCCTTCTCATTTTCCAAAGACAGTGCTTTGAGAACCCAGCCCGTCCATCTGCCCTGAATCTGAAGGTGATGGCTGCTCTGTGTCCCCAGTGGTCCCAGCTCTGATAGCCAGCAGCTGGGGTATATGTGTTTCTCCCAGAATGCTCCTCACAAATGGCCCATAGCCCTGCTGTCCTCCATGCCCTGCCCGCTGTGGTTGCGCCCAACGTGAGCCTCCTGGGCTCCTAATGGGAGGCTTCCTCCCGCCCACAGCACCTGGGTCATCCCTGCAGAGCCCCGGGCAGGCCTGGCTTTTGCACCTTTCATCTGCCTGGCCTCTCAGCTGGATCTTCCGTAGTTAATAAATACGCTTTCTCTCCGTGTTGGGCAATAAAATATTCACTGGGTCTGAGCTGGGGTTAACAGAGTTCTGAAAATTTCATGGCGTGACAGCCTGTCCCGCATAATCCCCCCAGCTGCATCGTGTCGGGGGCAGCGGTGATGTTACGTGTCACTCTAATAGTCTAGCATTACACTTGTCTCTCTGTTGCAGGCATATGGGACTGTGTATACCCCTAGGCCCAGCTCCTCTCTTTCACGGCTTTTAAAATGCTAACATTTGGCCAGGCCAGCTCCAACAGAAAGTGCACTCCTTGCCTGGCAGTGACAAAGAGGCCACCAGAGGCCTGGCCACAGCAGCCAGTCATGGTGCTCTGTAGCAGGTAATGAGAGTTGTACCCTCACAGCACCCTGCACAGTGGAGACAAGCTACTCACCACTTAATTATACAGCTGCCCTCTCTGGGACTCCTGGGAGAGTTTGTGCCCAGCACACATCCAGGACAGTCCCTAGAGGGGTCATGGGCTGGTAGCCAAGGACTCCCCCTGGCACAGAAGGTGAGCAGAGGGGCTGTGGCACTGGGGCAAAGAGACAGCAGTGGGAATGGGGCAGCATCCTTGTTGCAGGATTCCCTGAGATTTTCTCTCTGCCAAGAGCTATTTATGTTAACTGGGGTGGTAGATGCAGGTGAAATTTTTTTAAAAATGGTAAAAGGGCCCAGCCCTAGCAGCCAACACCTGTAATCCCAGGGTGTAGAAGGCTGAGGCTAGACTCAAAGGTTGAGATCAGCCAGGGTAACTTAGCAGCTAGCAACTTAGTGGGACCCTGTCTCAAATATTATTATAATAATAATGATAATAATAATAATAGCTGAGGCTGTAGTTCAACCCCAGGACTGGAAAAAAAAGGGGGGGAAGGGGAAGCACACATAAATACTAGTAGCACACACAGTTTTCAAAGGAAGGTAAGAAGAAACACTGCTCCAGGCCACAGGCAGCAGATCTGGCTGGGGCTTTCTACTTCCAGGGTTCAGACAGTGACTCCCTGAGAAACGCAGATGCTTGCCGAAACCTATCATGAGATCAGCACGTCCTCAGCAGCACCCAGCTGCCCCTTGCCAGAAGCAGCCACAGTGTGGCCTGTGGCTCCAGGAACCGTGGTCTGCTATACCCACACAAGCTGTGGCCACACTGGGCTCTGCTCACCCTGGCTCCTAACTGGGTCTGGGGTCTGTGAGCCCTCAGATCATCTGTGTAGAGCCACTGCTGCCTCTGTTTGCCTGAGTCTGAGAATCCCGCAGCTCAGAAAGCTGGGTTCTGGCCCCCAGTGGCCAGCACAAGCCACTGCTCTGTGGACATCAAGGGCTGGCTAGACAAGGACCTGATGTTGGCTCGAGCTCCAGGACTTCAGAAAACAGACAAAGGGAGCCACACCTATGGGCTGGGGCAGGACAGGGAGGTGTCTGTCCTCCCTGTCAGCAAGGTGTCCCCCTTGATTCTACACTCTTCGACCCACACCCTAGGAATTAATGCTATATTAACAGGAATGCAATTAACTTTTTTAATGCAAGCAATTTCATGGCATTTAATGTGTCGACAATGCGCTGTATCCTACACCTCTATCAAGTTTCCAAACATTTTTCATCATCCCTTAATAAAGCCCTACACCCCTAAAGCAGCTTCTTCACTCCTTCCTTCAGTTCCCAGGGACCACCCCTCTGCTGTCTGTTGGGTGGAATCCCCAGTCCTAGAGTTACACAACACGTGGCCTTTGAGTGTGGCTTGTCCAGCTCAGCATCCTGTGTCTCAGCTGTGCTTCTTTTTCTGGCCACATCCTTTCCCACAACACAGGATGTGACACACCTCCCGTAGGTGGACACATGGGTCATGGTAGCTCATGCTGCTGTGAGCATGTGTGCACATACTTGGCTTTGAACTCCTGCTTGGGCCTCTGGCAATAGAAATCTCAGCTCCTGTGTTTTCTCCACACTTGACATTTTGTAGAACTCAGAATGGCGTTGAGAACCTCCCGTTCTACAGCACTGGGAGGTGAGATTCCTGGGCAGCTCTTGGTGATTCTGCATGAGGGGACAACCCTGACTCGTGGGCACTGCTGTCAGCTCCCATAGGGTCTTAGTTCCCTCTCGTCTTAGCCCATCACTGGACACAGGTCTCTGGGGAGTTGTTTGCAGGTTCTTACTGTCCTTGGCAAAGAAATGAGCAGAACACTCACAAAGAGCAGTAGAAGAGGGATTTATGGGAAGTGACAGAAATGAAGGCTCACCCTTCAGGGTGATTGTATGTATCCAAAGAGAAGAGCTCATAGTCCTGATAGGGACAGACACTGGGTCTCTGAAAGTTCTTGGGCAATGGGGAATCTATAGCTAGAGATAGACAGGAGTTGGGCCCAAGGCGATACCTCCCTCATGTGGCCCACCCATTGGGAGAAGTTTGATCATGAGAGGTTTTTAGAGGAACTCTCATGGTGTCCAGGGTCTTGTATATTTTATTTTACACAAGCCTGGAGGTCTTGGGATAACTGGCTGGTGTTTAATCTATTGAGTTTGTCTCTTTTCTTAACTTAGTAAATGATTTCAGTCCATAATGAAAGTCATCCTTTGGACTTCTTGTCTCTGAATGGGAGAGGAGACTGAGCAATGGTCCAGCTGCCTGCCCTTGGGATCTTTCTGAGGGTGCGGGGTGCAATGTTCCAGGTTCCCGGGCTCCTAGCAGCTCTTCCTGGCTTGTAGGTAACTCAGCACTGGGTGTCCGGGCCTCTGGATCCCGGGGTAGGAACCCAGGGAAACCAGAGCAAACTTGCTCCTTCTCAAGTTCAGCTTGTGCATGGTGTCCCCATTGCGGGCCCCAGGGACACTGGGGTGCCAAGCTAACAGGACACTGCATGCACAGTGATTGGTGCACCCCAAGGCTCCCATGGTTGGGAGGATTTTGTGTAGTGTTTATTAAATTGACTTCCCCCAATGGACAGAATTATACTCTTATTTATTTTAAAAATCATAACTCTGGCCAGTTTAACTTTTTAATTTTAATTTTGTAGGCTGTGATTAGATTTTAACAGACATCTGTAACATTGAAACTTTCATGCCTCTGAATGACGCAGATTAAATTAATGTGCTCAGCCGCTCTATCCAACGGGATGTGGCTCCCAGGCAGCAGGGGAGGGTGTGTACCTTCAGGTTGGGCCTAGTCCACAGAGATCAGGGCAGCATTCACAGGAAGAGGAGGAAGGAAGGGCAGAGAACCAAGTGCGTGATGCTGGCTCAAGAGATCAGTAAACAAGGGCCGGAGCTGAGCCTCCAGATGAGCATCATCTTGCACAACTTGTCCCTGGATGTCCTCTTCCTTCAGAGGCTCCAGCTCTCCTCTTGTGTTCATTCTCCATCCCAGTGTGTAGCCCTGGGGACTGCTTGGTGCTAGCAAGGGTTCCTCTTGGGAGGGTACTTGTACTTTCAAAAAATGTTTCAATTTAAGATATATGAGAAAAAGAAGTTTGAGCAATGAGAAAGAGAGAGATTGAGA
>NDGN011094902.1:0-11387 GCA_002564285.1 Tympanoctomys barrerae | reverse complement strand
AGGTGATTGTATAAGTCTTAGGAAGCTGGAACTAATGTTACACCATGCTTTTAGAAAATGTTACTGCAGGTATAAAATGGGCAAAAGCACAAGAAATCCCTCTGCACTTTTTCTTACAACTGCATGTGAATCTGTGATTGTCTAGATAAATATTTTATTTAGAATATTTTGGTTTTGCTTCCTTGACTGGACCCAGACAACACATACCCTTAAGATAAATTCAACATCATAGAATTCAAGGAAGTAAGATACGAAATTCAAGTCCATTGCAAACCTCGTTTGGGTCAAACGAACTCTGATGTTCATCCTATTTCCATAGTCCCCCGCAATAAGGCAGTGCTTTTCCTCACTGTTTAATGAATTTGGACCATGCAGAGATTTTATATTCCTCCTACTGGAAGGTACTCACTCATGCACCTAGGAAGTGGACCAAAGACACATGTTATAAAACTTTTATTTTAGAGGCAGCAACCATGTTGTGGGTGAATAATACTTGGAGGGATAACTTGAAATTGAGGCTTTTTAACACTTGCATGACTTTAGTCAAGCTATTAAGAAGCTACTGATACTTGTATATTTATTGTGGTAAAGTTCCTTTCATGAAACGATATTTACCAAGCAGATTGTTTAGACTTTAGTACAGTAAGTTAAATGAACAAGGTATCCAGCTTTTAAATATTCCATTCTTGCCCAGGGCTATAACCATTGTATATATAACCAAATAAATACATTACAGATCAGAAGGTATAGTAATATATACTACTATTTAGTGAAAAAGAGCATGTAAATGTGTAGGATGGGTGGTGAGTGATATTTTATTTTGTGGTCATGGAAGGTGTGAATTACAGTAGAACATTTGAACAAGTATTTGAAGGGAGGGAGGGAGTGACCATGACACGTGCCTATCTGGCCAAGAAAAGTATTCCAACCAACGAGAAGGAAAATGCTGGGGATGAACTGGACAGTCTTGTAAGGAATCTTTGTCTTCTGTTTGCTTAAAATATTATATTGACTTATTGTATAGTAAGAAACTAAAGTTTTTATTATAATGGCTGCTTTTAAGTTGGCTGAGTTGGTTTCTAGCCTGTGACCTCTCGCCTCAGGTGGTTAGCGAAAAAGCGTATTTCTTGTCAAAAGCTCAGATATTATTTTCCCTTTTTTGCCACCTTAGGAGAATGGCATATAAGCAAATGTTACATTATCTTAGAGGTGTCTGTGTCTAGTGTCCTTATCTACCAAGCAGTCATAATTGTAAGGTTAATTTTATCAAGCTGTGAACATGTGAATTAAGTGAGAAACTAGAGAAAAAGGCAGCTTATAAACTTTGCTATCTTTAGCTTCAGATCAGAGAGCTCATCCTCAGTACTTGATGGCCTCCTACCTTATGTTGGAAGAAGGGACATAAGCACAAATACAATGCACATTGACATCCAGAAAAAATGACAAAGTCTCTGTTTTGCAATGAATTTCAGCACAGGTCAGACAGAGACCGTTTGAAGCCCATCTAATGAAGCTCAAGTTAAGGATCCCTGTTAAATTATTGGGTGGCTATGCTTTTTAAATCACATTACCCATGAGTTATTATGGGAACAAGGTGGGAAATGGGCATAAAATGACTTTGTACATTGTAAAATGATGTATGGACATAGGTTCTTGTTCAACATTTATGAGGATGTATTCATGTATAGTCATGTATGGGTTAATGCATTCATCTGATTCAATTCTGGCTGTTATTGTGAAGGAGGATACGATAGCTTAGTTAGGAAAGCATTTACCTGAGTATATTTAGGATCTTGGCAGTATATGATAGCTCAAATTGTGTGTGTGTGTGTGTGTGTGTGTGTGTGTGCATATATGTTTGTGCATGTGTTTGCTCATATATTAGTGTGGTTGCTCCTTTGAGGCCCCGTCACCCCGCATCACCCCATCAGAGCTGGTTAGAAGTGAAGCCTTGTCTTTTGGATGACTGTACCCAAAGATAAATCTCACACAGAGCAGGATCTGGGCCCAGGATTGACTTCCTGCAATATTGTCTGATAATTCCTGTTGCTGCCAAATTCTAGAACAGTTCAAAACACACTAGTTGTATCCAGAAGCATGTCTGATGATTTTCTGCAATTGTTGAGGAGAAATGGATAGTCCTAGTCCTCTCTTTTGGTCTAAAGTTGTTTGTATGTATTTTGTTCCTCTACTGATGAAAACCAGAAGGGAGAATATTATTTTTCTTCCTCCTTCTGCCTCTATCCCTGAGTTTTCAGAAGGAGGGGGACAGAGCATGGTGGTGAGAAGTTGAGATTTGGAGTGAAAACAGGTGACTTTTACTCCTGTTTTCACTATTAGTATCTGATACCCCTTAGAAAGTGGTCAAGCCATAAATCACTTTCTTGCCATACATTGGCAGAGTTGAGAACACTGAGAGAGAGCACATCAAGCAAGGTGCACAGAATGGCCTATTTATTTTATTAGAAAAGTAACATTTCACATCTAATCAACAAAATTTAAAATAAGAGAATTGAACAGTGATTCTTTTCCTATGGTGCTCTTCCTAGATTAGCTCTGAAAAGGAACTAAGGAATTCCTCATTATGTATTTACTTAAAACAGATGTTTGCTCAGCATCTACTTTCTGCCAGGCACTGTGTTCGTTTTTGAAAATACAGCAAAAAACAAATATAGTAGACATTTCCATGTAAAAGAATTTATTCCTAC
This sequence comes from Tympanoctomys barrerae, assembly GCA_002564285.1. Taxonomy (NCBI): domain Eukaryota; kingdom Metazoa; phylum Chordata; class Mammalia; order Rodentia; family Octodontidae; genus Tympanoctomys; species Tympanoctomys barrerae. Next base: position 8,679 of record NDGN011094902.1, on the reverse strand, counting down.
TGGGGAAGATAAGCATTAAGCAGGCAAACAAATAAATATACAATTAAAACTGTGATAAGAGCAACAGAAGTAATATGGGAAACACAAGAGCAACCAATGAGGAGGATGTAAGTCAGCCTGTGTGCTCAAGGAAGGCTTTTCTGAAGAAGGGACTTCCAGCCTGCGCTCAGAAGGCCACGGCCTGAATTGGTATAGCTCGAAAATATTGTCTAAATTCTGCCTCTTCAGATCTGCTTTTCCCCTATGGCTCCCTGGAAGAAACATGAAATTGAATTCTTATTCCATACTGAAAGTAAGTAAGAGATAGGGGTAGAGAAATACATGTAAGAAGAATATTAAACGATAAATCTTATTTTTATATTGTAGTCTCTTTCCTTCAAACTATTCCTAACCCCCTGACTTTTGCTTCATAAATAGATAGAATTTTCCTTCACACTATAGCTTTGCCTAAAGACAATGAGTGCTTTCACACCAAATGATTTATGTACTGAAATCTGAAGAGATTTCACTCATAAAAATACTCCAGCCATTTATCTTGATCATCTGATATATCATGTCCCAGCCTGTATGCCTCTGAATTAACTGCAGATTAAATGATTCAAGCCAGTAGGAGAAGCAGACAGGCAGGGGTAGAGGGGCTCTGAAACAGGATGGTCACCAACCTCATGGCACCCAACATGGGGGCGAAAGGAGAGCTGGATCCTGTTCAGTCACCAACACACGTGCTGGTAACTGACTGACTAGATGTCGTACACTAAGCAGGTGATGATCAGGTTAGATATGGATGCTGTTCTCTGGAAATTTATGGCCTGGTGAGAGAAGGAAATGATAAAAAGAATGATATATTGTCTAATCGATACTGTGAGATAAAAATACAATGAATGTTTAAATCAAAAAGTTTTCATACAATAAAGGACATATTACCATTAATCAATTTTTAAAAACTCCCCTTTGCTTTGAGCACACATAGCCCATTTTTCTTGCCACTTTCTGAAGCAGTTCTGGAATTTCTCTTTCATGAATGTCTTCATGAAAGAAGACATGACTCCCTTGTTGTCCTGCATGGATTCAAAACATTTATTTTTCATGGTGGCTTTGACTTTAGGGATGAGCCAGATGTCACATGGTGCCAGATCCAGTGAGTAAGGAGAATGAAGACACACTGCAATGCTTTTTGTGAGAATTCCTTTACATCACATGCTGTGTTCAGCCACAGCATTCACTGGGATTTTTGTCACACCCTGTAAACACACTTGGGAAAGAGGAATTCTAGAACAGCTTCAGAAGGTGGTAGGAATGAATGTGTGACAGTTCAGCTACTGTTTAGTGCGCCTTACTCTAAAATAGGCCCTGTACTGGACTCTGACATTACAAAGATGCTCAGGAACAGGCATCACCCTAAACCACATCCCAGAGGAAGCAACAGAGAAGACATTTAGATAATAACTTAGTATGATAAGAGACATTAGCTATGTAACCTATTTCTACCAAGGAGCTATCGGATATTGACCTTGGTTACATTGCATACTGGTGCAAAGTGAGTAAGATAAAACTTCTACTACTCTTTCGGGATTATACACAGTCTGACAGATATAGTTGGCATTTTATTTTATTTTTAAGTAAAACAAAAACAATGATACAAAAATAGGAGCCTAAAAATGGTTAGTACATTGCTTATTGTTATCTTCAAAGTAGCTGCTCAGATCACAAAATATAGGCATGAAAAACTGATCAAGTAATATGACATAAATATTTCTTTTCAATGAACTAATAGTAATTAATGGTATAGCTCTCTTAATTATCTTGTGTATCTCTCTCTCTCTCTATATATATATATATATTTTTTTTTTTTCCTTTTCCTTTTATTCTTTTATCCTTTCTCTCATTCCAGTTTCTCTTCTTTTTGAGCAGTGTCTTCCAACCTCCCAATATCAATGGTACATTTTGAATCTTATTTATTCTTTTAGCTTCTCACAGTAAGGAGACAATGCAATGTTTACATGCAAGGCTGATTTACTTCACTTATGAGTGTGGTTTCCAGTTGCATCCATTTACCTACAAAAGTCTCAAGTTTATACTTTTTTTATAGCTGAGTCATACTCCATTACAGAAAAGCATCACATTTAAAAAAAAAATCTATTGTCTGTTGATGGGCACGTAGGTTGTTCCCAAGATTTAGCCATTACAAATTGTGCTGCTGTGAACATGGACACACATATATTAATGGGTGATGTTTTTTATATTTCTGGGAAAATACCAGAATTGGAGTCACTAGGTTAAAGGGCACTTTTAATCCCAGTTTTCTGAGGAATATCCACAATGATTTCCACAGTCGTTTTGCCAGTTTACACTGACCAACAGAAGAGAAGTATAAATTTTCCCCCACACCCGCACCACCACTTGTTATTGGTTGATTCCTTGATGAGAGCCATTCTTTCTGGAGAGAGATGAAATCTCAGTGTTGTTTTAATTTGTATCTCTCCAATGACTAATAATGTTGAACATTTGTTCCATGTATTTATTTGCATTTCTATTTCTTCACCTGAGAAGTATATATTCATTTCAGGTGCCCATGTTTGGATTGTGTCTTTGAATTTTGGTGGCCTGATTTTTTAAACTTCTTTATATGTACTAGATAGAAGTCTTTTGTCTGAGGGGATGTTGCTAATTTTTTTCCCTAATCTGCTTGTCTTTTTATTCTGTTGGTGATTACTTTTGATGTGCATAAACTTTTTAATAAAATGAGATTCCAGTTGTTTATACCTTGGAGTATTTATTATGCAATATGGGTTTTGTTCATGAACTCTCTGCCTACCCTTATGTCTTTAAGATTTCTACCTAACTTCTCTTCTAGTAGACTGAGTATATCAGTTTTAATATTTAGGTCTTTGACCCATTCTGACTTTAGTTTAGTGCATGGTGATAAATGTTGGTCTAGTTTTAGTCTTTGCTATGTAGAGAGTCATTTTTTCCAGTACCATTTATTAAAAAGGCTATCTTTCTTGGACTGGCCAAATAGCTCAGCAGATTAAAGCACCTGAAAGCAGGTGCAGGGGCTGGGGGTTCAATTCCCAGGGCCTGCTGTCCTGGCTTTGCCCTTAGGGCATGCTGAGAGGGTAATTGAGACTGGTCGTGGTGATCCACCCCTATAATCTCAGCACTTGGGAGGCTGTAAATAGGTGATCACTATGAGTCTGATCTAGTAGTGAGACCCTGAACACTCTATAGACCCTTCCCAGAAAAAAAAGGCTATCTTTTTCCCAGTGAACGTGTTCAGTAAGATGACATGGTGGCTGTCGAAAATAAGGTGGATGAGTGTGTTTTTAGTTTTGTCTACATATTCTAACCTGTTTCACTGATCCTAAGGTCTTTTTTGTGTGTGTCAGTACTATGCTGATTTTATAACAGTTGATATGCAGTATAATTTCAAGTCAGGGACTGTGATGCCTCTTGCCTTGCTTTTGCTACCTAGAACTGCTCTTCCTATTCTAGGTCTCTTCTGGTCCCAACTGAATTTTAGAAATGTTTTCTCTAGTTCTATGAGGGATGCTAGTTGTATTTCGACAGTTGTAAATCTGTACAACAGTTTTGGGAATATAGCCATTTTCACTATGTTGGTTTTTCCTATCACGCACAAGAGATACCTTTGATTTTCTGATGTTCTTTTCAATCTCCTTTGTCTGAGTACTGTAATATTCAATGTATGTTTCTTTTACTTCCTTTGTTAGATTTATTCCTAAGTATTTTATTTTTTGATGCATTGTGAAGGATGTGGTTTCCCTAGTTTCTTTTTTAGTGAGTTTGTTGTTTGTATACAGCAATGCTACTGTTTTTTGAGCATTAACTCTGTATCCAGGTATGCTACTGAATTTGGTTACTAAATCTAGAAGACTTTTGGTAGTGTTTTTGGAGATGTCTATGTAGAGAATCTTGTCATCTGCAAATGACTTAACCTCTTTTCCTATCTTTATTTCTTTTATTTTTAATCTCTTGCCTATTGCTCTAGCTAATATTTTCAGAACTGTATTAAATCGGTGTGATGACTTTGACTTGCTCCTGATTTTAGAGTGAAAGCTTTCAGTTTTCCATTTAATATGGTGTTGGATGCTGGTTTGTCATATATGTCTATTGTCAGGTTGAGGTAAAGACCATTTATTCAAATTTTCTGTATGGTTTTTATGTTTTATACACCTCTTCATTTAGTAGTAGATTTCACCTGTGAACCATTGGCTATTTTTGAGAGTATTATTTAATTTTCATATTTAAGGAATTTTTGCCATTTCTTTTTGCCATTAAATTCCTGTTTCATTGCACTATAGGCAGATAATATGCGTGGGACAATTTCAATTCCTTTGCATTTACTTAAGCAAGTTTTGTGGGCTGATGTACATGGTCTTAGAAAATGTCCATGAGCATCTGAGAAGAATATGTATTTTGTTGGGTTTGAGTGTAACTCTCTAAATGTCTATTAAGTAGTCTTATTCACAGATTTGGGTCAGTTCCGATATTTCTTTGGTGATTTCTTTCTTTTTTCTTTTTTTTGGGTCTAGTTGATTTACCTCTTTGTGACAATGGGGTATTAAGGTCTGCTGTTACAAATATTTATTTGTAGCAGTAAACATAAAAACCATACAGAAAATTGGAATAAATGGTCTTTACCTCTACGTGACAATAACCATAAATGACAAACCAACAGCCAACATCATATTTTACAAATCAATATTTATTTGCTCATTTGATCTTTTATGTCTATTAATGATTGTCCTATATAGTTGGGTGCTCCCATATTTGGTGCATTCATGTTTGTGCTTGTTAGCTCTTCCTCCTATTTTTTCCCTTAATGTGTGTAGTGACCATCTTTATTTCTTTTGATCATTCTTGGTTTGAAGTTCACATTGTTTGTGAACAGATTAGATACCCTTTCTTTTACTTTACAGGTGGCATGTTCTGGTACATGGAGTATTGTTTTCCATCTTTTGATTTTCAGCCTATGAATTTCTTTTTGAGCTCAATACATTTTTTATTTTTTTAAAGGGAATAAAAATTTTAAAAAAGGACTGACACTATAGCTCAGCAGACTAAGTACTTGCTTAGGTAGTCATAGGGGCCAGGGTTTGATCCCAGGCACTGCATGCCACCCTGGCCCTACCCTCAGGTGCACTGAGCTGGCGATGGAGCCCAGGTGTGGTGGTGCATACTTGTAATCCCAGCACTAAGGAGACACAAATCAGGATGAACACTATAAATTTGAGCTGTGCAGTAGTGAGACTGCACTAAATCAATCAATCAATCAATCAATCAATCAATCAATCAATCATTAGAAACAATATAGAATTTCACTAAATAAGTAATAGGAACTCAACAATGGTTGTTATGTTGCATATTAGTTGTTCAGATTACTAGATAATAACATGCAAATTGGTAAATAAAAAGTTATAAAAAATTTAAAAGGAGCAACAGAAATCAGCAGTACAATTATCCTGTAGCTATCCTGTATCTATACATAAATATGTCTTATTCCATTCCTTCTTTATTTTGTAATTTTCCACTGACCAGTTGTTCCTTCTCTTTGAACAGATTACTTTCCCTTTTAAAATAGTATCTAGTGTATCTTCCAAATTCTTACACTAGTGAGACAATATGATCCTTACACATCCTATTGGGTCTGATTTATTTTATTTTTGAGTATTGTTTCTAGTTACATCCATTTGCCTATAAAAGCCTTGAATCTGTCTTTCTTTATAGCTGAGTAATACTCCATTGTATAAGAATATCACATCATTTTTTATCCATTCCTCATTTGATGGACATTTGATTTGTTTGTTGTGTGCTGCTTTTTTTCTATCTTTCTTCCCTTCTTTTCTTTCTTTCTTTCCTGTTTCTTTCTTTCTTTGTTTGTTTCTTTCTTTTTTTTTGTATTTTCAGGGAAGGGTCTGGGTCTACAAGTTGTTCAGGGTCTCACTACTAAATCAGACTTGTAGTGATTCTCCTGTTTACAGCCTCTCAAGTGTTGGGACTAAGGCACGTACCACCACACCTATTCTTAATCGCCATCTCAGCACGCCCCAGAGTCAGGGCTGGCCAGGCAGGCCCTGGAATTGAATCCCTGCCCACTGCACCTTCTTGCAGGCACTTTAATCCGCTGAGCTATTTAGCCACCCCCCTTTTTTAAAATGGCATTTATACTGTCTCTAGCTCTATTATTGACCCTAATCAACCTTATGTCACTCTTTGCATCATCTTGTAGCTGTTGAATTGATTTTTCATTGTGTGTTGCTATTTTTAAACTAACCTTCTGCTCCTGATCACTAACTTCAATTCTGTCTTGAACAATATGATGTTCTGGGGGCCGGGGAGATGGCTCAGTGGAATAAGGCTTCCCTGGCAAGCACAAGGGCCTGAGTTCAATCCCTGGTTCCAAAAAAAAAAAAAGATATTCTATTCTCTCCTTTGTTTACTCTGTTGCATATACTTTCAGTGGAGGTTTTAGTTTCTTGGATTTTTGTTTGGATCTATTTCATGAATTCCATTTCTTTCCTATGTTGGGCATTTTTTGTTTCCATTATTTTTCTATACTCATTTATTATTTATATGCTTTTACTTTAATATTTTTTAAGTATCATTTCTTTTTGTTCCTAAGAAATAATTTTCTCTATAGCTTTTTTCACTTGTTTCTTCACATCTGTTGCTAGCGTTTTAGAAAGTTTCAGTGTTTAACTTCTAATTTCATCTACCTCATTGTGTTCTAGGTTTGTTGTGGGTGGGTTGGAGGACTGGTGTTGCATTTTGCTTATGCATTTTGTCATTTTCTCTTTTATTTTATTTTCTATATCGATGGTTGCTGACTTTTTATGATCGCTTTTTCACTAGTATTGACGTTTTCCTAGGAGAAGTCCGTTATTCAGGAGTCTCTTCTATATGTAAGTGGTTCTTTATAGCTATCCCAAGAACCTACCCTTTCAAATTTTAAAGGATGCAAAGATACTATTTGGCTCAATATCCACACCTTTGGTACTGGGTTGTGGTGATGATTATGTACCAACACAGTAACAGCATTATCAATAAGAGGAGAAAAATTGATTAAAACATGTGTGGTATCCTGGGTAAAGTAGTACAGTTTGTAATAAGAATAGATCAGGTATATCTTAGCTACTGACAAACTATGGTAACCATTAACCTGCTACCACTAATCACAGGAGGAAATGCTAGAGTTATATAACAAAACCAATTTTATAACTTGTACTTATTTGTAGTGGTTTTCCTTTTAATAGAGTGATTTTACCCCTTTGTCAGAGGTGTTGGGTGGTTAATATGAGTAAAGGACAGAATACTGTGAAAAATGAGGTCCAATATAGTAGAGTCAAGGCTGAAGGTCAAAGGATGATTGCCTGAGTTTTGGAAAAATGGAATAAATAGGAAGGAAGAATGTGAAGGAGTAATCAGAAAGGGAAGAGATAATGTTTGCTGAATTGAAAGTTGAAATTTAAAATGTAGTTGAGGAAAGAAAGAGGAGCAATAGAAGAAAACAAAGAAAGATAGGCAAGAAAACTAAAAAGTGAAGAAAAGAAGGAAGATCAAGGAGAACAGAAAAGAAGGGGGAAAAAAAGAGAAAAAAGAAGCCCAAGAAAAAGAGGAGATATGAGAAAAAAAATCCCCAAACAAAAATAACCACAAAATACACAGCAAAATAAGATGACTTCTAACCAGACAGGAAAAGGAGAACCAATCACACAAACATGAGAAAATAAAAGTATTAATTACCTCTGATGTTTACAGTTCTGTGACAGTGTCCATACAAGACCCCAGAAATATGCAGATTCCATGGGAATTGTGCTGGGTATGGAGCTGACCCTGGCTTCTGGATGTGGCTCTCGGACTGCTCTACCATGGGCAGAGCTCGTCAGAGTCCAACTCCTGGCTCCTTGCTGAGGTTTCAGACCCTTCTGTGTTCCTGGTTTTGCTGATTACTCTGCATGCCAGGGATAGCTGTCCTGGGTCTTATGAGTCCAGGTCAGTCCACCTGCCCAAATCATGTGTGCACCTGTGCCCCTGTGGCTTGGCCTATTTGGTTATTTTAATGGGCATCACCAGTTGCAGTTATTATCATTTGTTGTAGGTGAAGGGGCAGATGGGCCATGGGGAACTGACATACATTAAATTCAATTAAATGGGTCCTGTCCAAACCCAGGCGCAATGTGGGTGAGACCCTCTTCCACCCCCTTGGGACCCTACTACCACTTCACAGTCCCCCTCTACACCCACCCAGTGAGTGAGAATATCTGCCATGTTCTCGGGACCCCCAGATCCAGCTCTAGCCCAGGCCTGGTGAGTGTCTTGGAGAGATTTCTCTCCCCACTACTCCACCTTGTCCCCTTCAGACTCAGCGCAGGCCTGGCATACAGGCCTGGGGTGAAACTCTGCAGCTTCAGTCCCTGCAGAAAGAGTAGGGGACAGAACTACACAGCTAGTCCAGGTGTAGATCATCTTGCCAAAGGGACACAATAGGTTCACTCACAAGGGCAGCAGCAAGAAGGAGCTGAGCACAGCAGCCAGACCAAAGCCAGGCACAGCAGGATAAATCCAAACTTTGTAGATCTGCACCTGAATTTCAGTAGCTGTTAAGGTTATAACTGCACCAAAGCTCTACAACAAAGGTCAGAAGACAGTGCTACACAAAAT